>CAUYSK010099297.1:0-38992 GCA_963575035.1 Avahi laniger
TACTTGGGAGGCTGAGACAGTAGGATTGCTTGAGTCCAGGAGTTTGAGGTTGCTGTGAGCTAGGCTGACGCCACGGCACTCGCTCCAGGCAAGAGAGTGAGACTCTGTCTCAAAAAAAAAAAAAAAAAAAAAAAAAAGAACAATGGATGCTTTTTACAACATTGATAAATTTAACTTTTTCCATTCCATTTTTAAGTTACAGGAATTGTTTTCTTCTAGAACTTTTTTTCTCCATGTAAAAAAATTTACATTGAGGTATAGCTTACTTAAAGTAACATAAACAAATCAAATCTTAAGTGCATAGTTGGATGAAATTTTACATATGTTATCACTCATATAACCACCACCCATATCAAGATATTAAATATTTCTGGAGTCCTGAAAGACTCCCCTGTGCTTCCTCCCGAGTCCCTTCCCCCAAAAGAAGAGCACTATTCTGACCTCTGTCACCATAGATCAGTTTTGCCTGTTTTTAAACTTCCTAGAAAAGTCAGTCTCAGTTCTTAACTATTCCCAATTCAAACCCCATTTCCAGAGGCTATATCTGTGAGTCAATAAACTTAAGAATTCTTACTGATTTTCTCAAATCCATAGAGAATCAAACTAAATAGAAATCCTCATCTTTTTCTCATTCTGAATGAGGAGAAATAGGAGGGTTGTTAGAGAAAAACAGATTGTGTGAACAATGAAGATAATTCTTTGATAAACGTGAAGGGCTGCTCACTGAACAGGCAGGTGCTCTCAAACTGTGTGTGGTCCCATGGGAAAAATAAATGGGTCTCCGATTTGGTGGTGCTAAATAAAAATTATGGGAAGCCACTGTTTTGGACTGAGCTCCTGCACTAGGCCCTAACAAACCCAAACAAACCAAAATGGAGTCACTCATGCTAAGTGCCGGGTAATCAAACTGAAACTTTAAGAAAGGAGATAGATCTCAAAACAGACAAGTTTTTCCTGAAAACAGGAGATCCCAAACTACCTTAATGAGAATAATGAGGAAGTGCACTGTGCTTTAACCCTTACAAAAAGTAATCTGATGTTAATTGATATTAACCAATCAACTTTTTTCCTATTGTTCTATTTTCTTGTTCCCACCTTACAAAACCCACTGTTTTGCTATTGCCTGGTGGGAATACTCATTCTATTTTGTAGGATGAGGTGTTGCCCAATTCTAGAATCACAAATAAAAGCCAAATAAGATCTTTAAACTAAATGTGTTGTAATTTTGCCTTTGACAGCAGAAAAGAAGTTACTGGATTCTATCAGAATAAAGACAGTATCTAGATAGAGGAACCCAACAATGAGCAAGAGGAAAAGAAACCATATGTCAACTATGGAAACACGCTTAAAAAGAGCATCATCTAGAGTGAGGCCGAACAGAAGTGTTAATTAAACCTTCTTAGGTACAACCAGATCCTGACTTCTAAATACCAGTCTCCTCTAACAGACATCAGTTCAGCTTGTTGAAATGGCTGATTCTAGGACAAGGAAAGTACAAAATGAACCTGAATCATCTTAATATTTCAGAAGTCAAGGAAAAGCTTAAAGAATGTGGAGATGTCAAACGGATGCCAGACTGAAGGCATTTCCACTGGCCAAATGTGGAATGATTTCTTTTTCAAAATATGCAATCATAGTAAATAAACTACAGCCCATTGGATAAACTATAAATTTATTATTTCATACTGATATAAATAAATAAATAACAAGAAAAAGGAAGAGCTCTTATTTACACAAGAATGCTCACTGATAAGTATAGAAGAAAAGTTCGAGTTAGAAATCATATTACAACCACCGTCATCATTATCATCATCATAATTGTTTTAGGCAAGAATCTTCAATGAATGCCAAAACTAAATGGTAAAACTTTAAAGAGTTATAGGATACTTCCATAGTCTCAAAGTATCTATTATTTGAGATTACTTATATAGTTTCAAAGTATCTTTCCAAAAGATATTTATTAATAAGAAAAATAAACATAGGAATTTTACCCTAGAGAAACCTGGAAGACACTATCTTAACAGTGATCAAAGCTAACCTAATTAGAAATGGTTAAATTCACATGAAATGCCTGCCTATATGACACAACATTACTTCTGTGGTATTCCTGCCAAAAATGCATAACCCAAATCTAATCTTGAAATAACAGCAGACAAATTGAAATTGAGAAGAATTTTGGAAAATAGCCTGTCTTTTAAAAATGACAGTCATGAAATACAAGACAGGGAAAGATTCAAAATTCAAGGAGACTAAAGATTCATGACAACCAAACACAATTTATTAGGGCAATTGACAAAATCTGAATAAGGTCTGCAGATTAGATAATATAGTATTATTATTAACTTCCAAATTTTTATCATTTTACTGCATTATATAAGAGAATTCCTTGTTTTCAGAAAACAAATTGAAATATTTAGGGGTAAAGAACCATCATTTCTGCAACTTACTCTCAAATTATATTATATATACACATATCTTCATTTCTCTGCCCATTCCTGTATTGCAGGAGCTAGATGCTAAGAAACCACATTTCTTGGACTCCCCTGCCGTCTGAGTTCTGAATTAGGTTTTACAAGTGGGACGCACTTGTGTGAGATTAGAAGGTAGAAGAAAGGTAAAAGCTGTTTCTGTTCTCTTCTGGCTCTGGCAATTGTGGGGTCAGCAAACAAGCCCGACTTTCTATAGTGGTGACCAGCACCCCAAGCTCCTTCCGTGATGATGAACTTTCTGCTGCTCCTGATCTTAAGGAAAACAACCCTTTTCCTGTTTGCAACTTCAGTCGTCCCAGTAATTTGTAATCTTTCAGTTTAAAATACCTAGAGTGGGCTCGCTCCCTTTCTCTGCCATTGTGATGTGTGTGGTTGACTCCATTTATCACCACCGTAAGACTTTCAGAATCAAGCAATTCCTGTCCAAGAAACAAAAGCAAAATCATCCCATTCCCCAGAGGATTCAGATGAAAACTGGTAATAATATCAGATACGACTCCAAGAGGAGACATTGGAGAAGAACCAAGCTGGGTCTATAAGGAATTGCACATGAAATGACACACACTTATGCTGTACCAAGGTCACTATCATCTTACCATATCAAGCTGAAAGTGTTACCAGTATGCAGACAGTCACTTTTCATTGGGAAAATGGCCTTTTTCTTTGTTTATATGATCTGCCCTAATAAGCTGGTTCAGTAATAAATTTATGTGAGACGTTTTGTTTGAAAAAAATAACAATAATAAAATAAAATACCTAGAGTGGGTTCTGTTTTCCTGTATGATGTGCCAGCCAATATGTCATTCATGTAAAAGGCAACAAGCAGATATGCAACTATGAAAAGAACTCTAGGGAACAATACTCATGGGCACTTCTTGAAAAAAATGACTTGACAATGAAATCCAGACAAATGAGGTTGAATAAAAATTGAGGACTGTTGAGAGTGGTGTTTAAGAGACGGATAATTTAAAAAAATAGAGCAGAGTAAAGGAACTGGAAATGTAAGGTACTTACAGGAAGGCCTGGCTGTTAGGATGACATATTGAGCAGAAACCTCCATGAAGCAAGGGAGTGACCTATGCAGATGTCTGGCAATGAGTTTTCAAGTCAGTTTATAAATGAAGTGTTACAAACATCAGAAAAAAACATTTATCCTTGCTATCTGTATCTTATAATTGAACGATGTGATTATGGCACCTACCACCACCTGATGGCAGCACACTCTGCAGGAAAACCTAGTTAAGGTGCAAACATACCCGTGGTGTTAAAACCGTAAGCTGAAGTTGTAAAGAGAGGCAAACATCACAAATGGATAAAAGAGTTCTGTGGTGTCTCTAATCTCTCTGAATCTTAAACTTGTCAGACATTTTGTTGGACTTTCTGATTTCAGAAGAAGAAAAAAACAAGGAATATCTCTTATGTACAGGTTTTATGACTTCCAAATTCTGTTCCTGTATTGCAAATGGTAAAAAGATCAGATTTACTTTGCCTAACTTGTTACTTTTTCTTCTCCATTTTGAAACACATTTTGCCTGATGTGGTCACTCTTGCTTAAGGACAGTGGGGAAGTCTTTCTGTGATGTAGGCAATCTGAAAGATCATATAGCCATCCGAAGACAGGCTGATTCTATAGTGTCTCTTCTATAAATAATGGAAGCTTTTGTCCTAGCCATGGTTTTGGAGGATCTGCCAGTGTTACCACATCTAAATCCAGAGAAATGTTATCTTAATTGTTCAATTAGACAAATGTTTATGGACAAGCCAGGCTCTGTATGGAGTAGAAACAGGGCTTTGCCTGGTTTGTTCCTGTGTGTACTTCAGGTCAGAGCTTGGGTGCCAGCTCCACCATAAGGACTTCCTATGACCTCAGTACTGGTGAGGTTTCCCTCCTATGTGTTCCCTTGGCCCCACACCCTCTCACTTATCACCCTGCAATCTAATGACTTACTCATTTGTTTCTACCTCTTGCCTGAAACTCTGTGAGAATAGCGAATATATCTACCTTGTTCACAATTGCATTCCCACCCCTCGGCACAGTGCCTGGCACATATAGGTACCCAATATGTATGTATGTGTATGTGTGTGTGTGTATTCAAATAAATAAATTTCCAAGATTCTTGGCTAGGTCCTCTTTTTTTTATTTTTTAAATGAGTTCCTTTTTCATTATTAAAGGAAAAACAATTGCTTGAGCCACAGTAATTCAATTTTTACACTTAAATTCGTCACTGTATATTTCCTAAGAACAAGGGAATTCTTTTCATGACAATAGTAGTATAGTATCAAAATAGTATCAAAATCAAGACACTAACAATGTACCTCATCCACAGACTTCATTCAAATTTTGCCAATTGTTCCATGGATGTCCTCTTTAGTAAAAGAAAAAAAAGGTTTTTCCTTGTCCTAGATTCAATCCTAGATCACAAGTTGCAATTAGTTGTCATATCGCTTTAGTCTCCTTTAATCTGAAACAATTCTTTAATTTTTCTTTGTCTTTCATGATATTTTTGAAGGGTGTATGTGTGTATGTGTGTTATTTTCTACAACATCCCTCAGTTAGGGTTTATCTAATGTTTCCTCATGATTGCACTTAGGTATTCTTGGCAGAAATACCACAGAAGCAATGTTGTATCCTTCTCAGTGAATCATATCACGGTGTTTATTTATCCCCTTACTGGCAATACTAATTATAATTACTTGAATAAAGTGATGTTTACCAAGTTTCTCCACTATCATTAGTATCTTATGAAGAGATACTTTGAGACTATGTAAATACCCTGTTTCTCATATTTTTACCAATTAGTTCAATGAATTGGTAGAAATCCATTTATGATTCTTGCCTGAAATAATTATAACTCATAAGATTGTCAAATGGTATCATTTCTTCCATCATTTCTTCTACATTTGTAAATTGGAATTTTACCATAGCAGTAATACAATTTTAAAAACAGCATTTTCTTTTTTTTTTTTTTTTGCTGTGCTTTCTAATAAAAGACTTTTTAAACATCTCACTACTTCTACTTTGTGCATATACATATTTCACACCCTTTGTGGACCTGATGAATTACTGATACATTATTTCCCATTGCAAAGCCTTTGTAGACTTTCTGTAATTGCCTGGTTGCTTAGGTGAATGCTTAGCGGTCTCATCTGGGAGAATTCTCTCAGGTCCCAGAGGACTGTGGGAGCTCGGGAAAGAATTTTGAAACCAGAGAAACCTGTGCTCAAATTAATTCAGCCTCTTGCTCCCTAAGCAACCTTAAGCAAATTATTGAACCTCTCACAGTCTCACTTTTATTCCTGTCTGCTGAAAGCAGGAACCGTGTCTTTATTTCACTTTGAAACTCTAGATCAGTGCATGCACTAGTAAAGCTGCTGAACTGTGCTATATCTCCTCTATAACACTGTAAGTCCATTTTCTCTTTTCATTTATTTACAATATCTCCTGTGTTCAAATCTTTAAAAAAATTCTTCTAAATTCCTTTGAGGACCATTCAGTTTTTTATTTATACCTATCTTTCTATGCTTTAAGCTTTTGTATTTTTGCACAGATATGTTTCTATTTTAAAAAATTGGCTTCATTTCTCATCCTGGGAAGTTCCACACAGATATTTATAAATATTTTTCAGATTTCTTTCTGGCTACTTACTGTTTTGCATTTCTATTTTTTTTCATTAAACTCACACTTTGTTGTAATAATGTTTTTCAGAAATTCATAGTGCTCTAAGAGCCATGGGGGGACAGGGAGAAATTTCATTCCTGTTTGCAGGGATATTTCCCTATTCAACGCAGCATCAGATTGAACTGTTCTGTTGTTACACGGAGGCTAAATCAAAATTTCCTTTTACCCCCCAATTTCTACTCATTACTTTGATTCAGAGAGTGTACCTAAAGTTATTTAGCAGCAAAAGTTGAACTAGAAGCAAATTCCTAATCTTCAAGTTTAGGGGTTGGCTATTCAATGTTTCCTTCCTGTAAAATGGCCATGTCAGTCTTCCGGAAATAAATCAGGAAAGCCTGGGTAGCAGAGATGTTGGATGTATAGAGGCAAATTCCCTAGCTCCTCTCTGCTCTGATTTCAGTCACAACTGCAGTAACAGTTCTGTGCAAGCTCGGATTTATGCTGCCTATATTCTACCACAAGTGGAAACCTACAGACTCTGTTTTCTACATCAGGTTAAGGAAACCCTCTCTGTTCTGTGCACAAATACAATCTAGGAAGGCAGGGAGTTAACAGCCTTTAGGAAACCGTCAACGAATACAGGGTGGGAGTGGTGGACAAATTCTCCAGCTTCAAGATGGATAATCCAGGAAGGCATTCTGTATGTTTCTCAGAGGTGCTTGAGGAATAAATCGTGGCCTCAATAATAGACACTTATATTGACTTTTTCTTCTTTCTTTGCTTGCTCTCCCTAACCCGTCAATTCTTTTACCGTGGAAGCACTTTCCATGTAAATTACCTGCACACAAATCTTCATCCCAGGCTCAAAGTAAACCAAAAGTTCATTAAACAAATATTTACTAAGTGACTATACTAGGCACTGAGATAAAAGACCTAGAAGATAAAATTCCTAATGTCTGCCCTGAAGTGTATAATGAGGAAACAAGTAAACAATTACCAAAAAAAAAAAAACCCTACAATTACCATATAATGTTGCAGAGAATATGTTAGTGGGAACAGCAAAGTGATGTATGAACACATGGGGGAAGGGGTCACCTAACCCATACTTGGGGGACAGATTTCCTGGAGGATATATTGCTTGAGCTAATGGATGGAGTGTGGATCAAATACAGCTATAACTCTATATTAGACAAACATCAACTGAAAATTCATTTGAAACCTATGTATACCATGTGCAAGGGTTATACTCTGCCCCTTTGTAGTATACAGTACTTGCTGTGATTTTAGGTGGTACATGGATGGACATTTAGACTTTTTATAGTTATGTACATTAATGTGTACTAAATAAGGAGCATAACAAACTTGATTTCACAGAATATTATGATTTAAGATGGGGCTAAACTTTTTATTTATTTATTTATTTGTCTATTTATTTATTTATTTAGAGACAGAGTCTCACTCTGTCCCCCAGGCTGGAATGTGGTGATATGATTATAGCTCACTGCAGCCTCAAACTCATGGGCTCAAGCAATCCTCTTGCCTCAGCCTCTTTAGTAGCTGGGACTACAGGTGTGCACCACCGTGCCCAGCTAATTTTTAAAATTTTTGTAGAAATGGGGTCTCACTATGTTGCCCAGGCTGGTCTTTAACTCCTGGCCTTAAGTGATCCTCCTGCCTTGGCCTCTCAAAATATTGTAGGAGGCTAGAATTTTTAAATGAGTTGAAATTGGCTTTAAAGAAAAATATTGAATCAATAACACCTGGGATAGATTGGCAAAAATCGTGAAAGAAGTATGTACATTACTGAAGTTTGGGAAATAGTGTTATGGCAGAAGTAATGTCTAAAATAAAATTCTTGACTTCCAGGAACTCAATGTTTGTTGAGGAACACAGATCCATAAGCAAGGGTGATAAACGCTACAATAAGTTTGAAAACCAAGTACTGGGGAAGACAGGAAAGCAGTGAGGAGCAAAATGAAGGAGAGGCTATCAGCTACAAGACTAGTTGGAAGGCTATTGCTGTAGTCCAGGGGAAAGGTTTTAACAGCCTGAATTAGGGAGTGGCTACAGAAATGGATGACAAGTAATAGAACAGGCTCATTGCAACCACACTGTGAAAACCTTACTGGTTTTCAGCAGTACGAAGGTGAAACTTGTCAACCAAAGTCAAAGGCAGGCTTTTTTCTCAGCGCTTTACGTTTTATTGACTCCTTTGTCCTCCTTAACAAGGTGTTTTACAGATAATGAAACAAACAGATGGAGGCTAACTTGCCGAGGTAACGTAGCTGATAAAGTGAAGTAGTAAGGATGGAGCCCCGGCATTCAGGCTCTAGAGACCTATTCTTAACACAACACCAGAATAAATGGGTCGAGCACAACACTGAAGCAGGTCACACTTCTGCGTTGGATCGTGAGACAATTATTCTTATTGGTGGCAGAAAATCTGGTTCTGAGATCACAGTTTCTCCACCTATGAAATGGAGATAATGGAGTTTAGTGCAGAGAGACTGAGGTAATGAACGTGAAAGTGAACCTCAAAGCATGTATATGACTCCATGTACTAGTTTTTCGGAATGCGAATACGCGAATCCATAAACTGAAATTTCTCTCTCAGTGGAGCCAGCAACGCCAGCGCGAGACTCCGCCTCTGAGGCCCCACCTGCGGCCGATCTCTCTTTGCGCATGCGGAAACGGCTGCCCGCTCCCACCTCTAACCCAGGCTGAGAGTAGCTGCTGTTTCTGAGGGGACGATTCGTAAGACGGCCTCCCGGCGCGGTTGCTGTTTGCTTTCCCTTCTGCGGGCCTTTCCTGTATTTGAGTGGCTTCCAGAAAGTGGGCCGTTCTCGTCTACCTGGCTGACTCTCTGCGGAGGTGCCTGCGTTGGCCCAATAGTTGGCTGTCGAAAGTGCCGGCCCCCGCGCCGGCGCCGGCAGGAGCCGGGTGGGAAGGCTCAAGATGGCGTGCCTGTTGGAGACCCCAATCCGCATGAGCGTCCTCTCGGTGAGTGACCCGCTGCGGCCGTCAGTCCGCCCGCCGGGGAGCCGCAGCCCGGTCCGCAACGTTCCCCCAAGCGCGGTGTGCTTGTTGGGCACCACCCCCTGTGGTGGCCTCCGGCTCAGCCTTGGGCCAAGGAGTGAGGGAGGGTGGACGGGTGGGATAGACGGGACCCCAGCCGAGCCAGAGACGTCTCCAACTCCGGGAGCTCCCACGGGTGCGGGTTCCCAGGATGGCGTCTGGCAGGCGGGGTGGTTGGGCGTACCGGCTGCTAGCCCGGCAGCGCGGCTTGGGCTTTGCCAAGCGTTTCACTGAGCCTTGGTCTTAGCGGTGCCTCTTCTCTGGGGCCGAGCGCTCACTCAGCTCCCGGGGGCTTTGGCAAGAAGCGGTGCAGGCTTTTTGGCCCCCACTTCCTCAGAGCTCCCAGGTCCGTGTGGCTTCTTTCGCGTCTCGGCACCCGGGCACCAGCGGGAGCTTCTTGGCAATGGAGATTTTCTATTAGCTGCAACTGTTCCTGGTGTATGCGATTATTTAAGTCCCTTTTCTTCGCTCTGCTCAGGAGGTCGCGGCTCTGAATCTAAAGGAACTGTATAGTCCCTGTGCCTGATATTTTTTCTTTAAGGGAGTCAAACACTGAAGGGGAGGGGAAAGGTGAGATTTCTATTGTTGAAAGAAGGGAACATATTGATGTGCCAGGAATACCTGGTTTTTTAAAAAAAGTTAAAAAGAAAAAAAAAAGACGATTTTTACCTTTCACTGTGTTGCTCTTGAACCAGGACCGGGAAGGAAAGTTACTGGGAGATAACTTCGAAGGATTTTGCAACAAATTCGAGCTGTCCGACTCTGAGAATGGTCAGTTTTACCAATGGTTTATTTGCTGTTGTTGGAAACAAGCAGGCAAAGACTGACCATCTTTTTGACTTCTGGAAGCCAGTCTGATACTGAGAGAGTAGTTGGATTGTAGATGACTTGTTGAGTTCCTGGAGTCTTGTAACTCCAACCGTTTCTTTTCTCTTACCTGACTTCTCCTACAAACACATTCACCTATCTGAAAGCGCCTAGGACATTTGCTTATGATTCACCATGAGAACGATGTGGCAGATTGCACCCTTGAAAAGGCTTAAGTTAATACTACATTAATAATTTAATTTTGGGACGCTGTCAGCAAACTTGTGCCCTGATCCATGTTAGCAGTTCTTTTTCCTTTTAGACTGCACCTGGAGAAATACTGTTCACCTAAGTATTGAATCAGAATAGCCCATTTCTACACCCCCGACTGTAATATACCCAGGAAGGTTTTGGGGAGTGCAGGCCAATGACTTTTCCCTGATTATGTTTCTTTTTTTTAAATGTATGTCTTAGTTGTTCTCAGTTCCTATTTAATTATCTCGTTTAGATTTCAGTTATTCAGTTTACCTGAAATTTCTTACTTTTTGTACATTGTCAACTTGTATAGTGCATGTGATTGAAAAATTTCATGTATTTCACTTCCTCAATAAATAATGTATTCTGCTTATTTTATTCAAAAATTTCTTGGAGAGTATTTCCTTCTTCTGGTTAGGATTTGTTTTAGCCCTAGTCTTTTTGGGGGCTTACTTTTTAAAGATTTTCACAGTCCCAAAGTCTGGTCTGTTAAATCTTTAGTCCTAGAGCCTTGGGAAATCAGAGCTTCGGATAAGTGATTTAAGTAAGCTGTTTAAACTCGCTGATTTTGCTAATTTAAAGTGAAGCCTGTAACTTTCAAAGTACTACCCCGGGCACCACTTTTTATAGGGAATATTAATCAGAAATTATCTTGAGTGGTTGATTCCTTTAGTAAGTTACTTACTGTGGACCAGTTACGTACTAAACCCTGTATTGTATGCTTTAGGGCAGCAGAACCCAACCTTTTTGGCACCAGGGACCAGTTTCGTGGAAGACAATTTTTCCACAGACTGGGGATGGGAGGATAAGGTGAGGAGCTCAGGTGGTGATATGCTGTCCATTTCCTAACAGGCCATGGATCAGTAATGGGCCTGGAGGTTGGGGACCACAGCTTTAGGGAATGCAAGGGTGAAATCAGATTTGCCTTCAAGGCACTCATTGTCTGGATGACATATAACTTGATAAACATAATTTGAGCAAGGAGGAATTCAAATTCTTTTAAAGGATTTCCATCTAAGGCCCTTTATACCTTCTCCCTGAGAGATCTCATTCACTCTCCTAACTTTAACTGATCAATTCACACATCTGCATTGCCATCCTTGTCTTTTCTTTCGACATCTCGTCTCAAATCTTAAGTTGTATGGATGTCACCTATCACTTACAACAGAGCACATTCCTTCTCCTAAGAGGACTTAATTATGACATCCAATTTCTGTTAATAGTATTTATCTTTCACTGATCACTCACTGTTAAACCTCCCGAATCATCTTTGACTGTTAACTCCTTTCATGCCCCTCTACATCTAATCAGTTAAGACCTGTTGCTTCTTTATTCTTAGTGTCTCTCACATCTTTCTGTTCCCATTTCCACTCTCATTCAGGACCTTATAGTTTTGTGCCTGCACTACCACAGTGTCCTTTTAATTATTTTTACTGCCTCTAGTGTCTTACCCTCTTATTTCAAATCCATGACTACATTAATTTTCCTAAAGAACATTGGGGACAGCTGCTTTCCTGTTTCAGTTCTTTAGTGGGCTCCTATTGCCAAAAGGCTCGGTTTGTATTCAGCTTTGGATTTAGGATTGTTTATCTTCTATTCCATATAAACTGGCTTTCTCGGGTTCAGGTGGTATTGGGTTCTTTCAGACTCTGGCAAATCTTATTGTCCACTTGTTTGTACATATGAATTATAGCTTCGTATGTATATATTCCATACATATATTTTGAGCTTCTGTCATTTGCCAGGCACAGAATTATGTTTGGGAATACAGTGGTATGCTATACAGACCTATCTTTGTCCTTTTGGAGGTTTTAGCCTAATGGGGAAAATAGATATCAAATAACCACACAGTTGTCTGTGCATAGTGATTAGTATTATGAATGAAATATATAGGGTGCTGTTCAAATATGTAACAGAGACAACTGATCTAATATAGAGGACAATGAGAAGAGCTAGGGAATGTTTCCCTGAAGAAATGACACTGAGCTGAGAGTTCAAGGATGAGTAAGAACTAACCAGAAAAGGTGACACTAGAAGAGCATTCCAGGCAAAAGGAATGGCTTTTGCAGAGGCTCTGAGGCCTTTAATAATTATTCTGCCTTATCTTCTTAGAGAGTAAATTAATTCAGAGGTAAGTGCTTGACTTTTTTAAAAAAATTATTATTATTTTTTTAGAGACAGGATCTTGCTCTGTTGCCCAGCCTGGTCTCAAACTCCTGGCCTGAAATGATCCTCCCACCTCAGCCTCCCATGCAGCTGGGATTTCAGGCATGAGCCACCATGCCAGCTTTTTTTTTCTTTTTTATTCCACTATTACTTATAACACTATATCTTGTAAAATACTAGATACTCAATAAATGTTTGGTTGAACTATCTATTTTAAGGAGTTGGAAAAACTCTCCGGTTCTCTTTCTAGACTGAACCATGACCAGTCCTCTTTGGTTTGCATTTAGCATTACAATCTCACCCTTTTCAACAAATTTATAAATTTCTCCCGTGTTTTTCATACTTTTGGATTATTTTACATTGATTGCATTTTAAGACATTTTTTATTTTTAAATAATTATAGATTCACAGGAAGTTGCAAAGGTAGTACAGAGCAGTCCTTGTGTGCACTTCACCCAGTTTCCTCTATTGGTTACATCTTGCATAATTATAGTACTGTAGCAAAACCAGAAAATTGATATTGGTATAACTGTGTATGTATTTCTGTATCATTTTATCACATGTATATATTTGTGTAATCACCACCACTGTCAAGATACATGATTATTCCATTACTACAAAGATCTCCCTCAAGCTGCCTCTTTATAGTTATACGTCACATCTGCCTCTCCAACTCCCCTTCCCACTATACCTAACCCCTGGCAATTGTCTCTATAATTTTGTCATTTTCTGTAATGTTACATATATGGAATCATACAGTGACTTTGAGATTGGTTTTTGTCATTCAGCATAATGCTTTTGAGATGCATCCAAGTTGTTGCATGTATCAATAGTTTATTCCTTTTTATTGCTAAGTAGTGTTTCATGGTATAGATGTACCACAGTTTTGCCATTCATCTCTTGGGCATTTTGGTTGTGTCCTGTGTTTGGCTATTATAACCCACCATGAAGAATCATGTACAGGTTTGTATGAATATAACTTTTCATATCTCTGAGCTAAAGACCCAAAATGCAATTGCTGGGTCATGTGATAAATGTATGTTTAGTTTTAAAAGAAACTGACAAACTTTTCCAGAGTGACTGTATCATTTTACATTACTGCCAGTAATGTACGTGAGGTCCGATTTCTCTTTATCCTCAGTAGCAATTGATGTTATTGTTTTTTGACTTTTAGCTGTTCCAATAGGTGTGAGTGATATCTTATTATGGTTTTAATTTGTATTTCCCTAATGATTCGTAATGTTGAAAATCTTTTCATTGCTTATTTGCCATCCATATATCCTTCTTGGTGAAATGTTTCTTCATGTTCTTTTGTCCATTTCTAACTGGACTGTTTGCTTTTTGGTACTTGTTGATTTCAGTTCCCTCCTCTATAATCTTTTCCCAGTGTCATGCTTTTTTTTTTTTTTTTGACAGCAATTGTTAGAATTGTATAGGGTATTCCAAGTTTGGATGTTCCTTGGTTTTGTTCTGTTCTTGACAGGTATAAGCATTTTGTTGGCCTTGCCTGTAGCTGCTTATTGATTTGCTCTCTTACATGAACAACTGACAGTAATTAGAAAAAAATTTTCTGTGAAATTAAACTATCCTATAAACATAAATTTGGCCACCCTTGGTTTTTAGTAATAAATGCAAAATAAAATCTGTACAGCACATTTTAAAGTTTTCCGTTGGGTTACAAAGCACTAATAAGCACAGGATGTGTCAGTAGGTTATCCTAAAAGAAACTACACTACCACACGAACTTTCTAATCTTTGGTAGCAGTGTATGAAAAATGGGAGGTGCTCATTGTATGTTTCTGGACATCTCACTGTGTCTTTAAGGAGAGATTGCTATCTGAATTCAGATGGCAAGTGCACAGGACGTCTTTTAAACTCTATCAAGAATCAGAAACACCCTTGTGTAGGGTCTTCAGATTTCGCTTGGAAACCTAGCCTTCTTATCGCCTTCAATTCTCATTAAAGTTTAAAATACTTAGTGCCACGGGCCAGGAATGTCAGTGATTCTGACTTGCATGTTTTTAATTTCTGATTTGGCAATTGTTTGCAGTACCATCTGTCATGTTGACTTCTGGGTAAAGTTACGATATTATTTGACAAAAAAAATCTCTGTTGCTTTCTCAAAATTGGAGAACAGCTGCCTTCACTGAACAGTTATGCTGTGATCCCTGCAATTGTTTAGATAGAAATTAAAGATATTCCAAATAAGAGCAGTTTTGCAGAGATAGCTCTCCCTACTTGTCGTTTTGATGAAGGAAAATCATTTTGACGCATTCCATAATATCAGAAGAATAAAGAGTTAACATTCTTTAGCATATTTATAATATAGATATTGGCCAAGAGAGAATGATGGTCTCATCATGTTATGCTTTATATTAGAAATAAAAAGTTGTGGTCTAGTGGGAAGACTTTCCAGCCCATAAGATGTATTAATATTTGGAGGACTTTACCTCCTGGAAAATGATTATAGAACACGTGCTTCTTTTGCCTCGGGTGTTTTTAAGAATTTATTAGGCTTTCAAAAAGTTCTGAATGGTGATCGATGGGATGAGGGAGCTAAGGAAAGAGTCATGATCATCATGATCAAGCATGATTCCCAGGGTTTATACCCTTTTGTCCAGGTAGTATCATCTACTGAGATAGTGACAGGACAGCCATATGTTAGGGGAATAAGGGGCAAAATGAGTTTCGTTTTGGACATGCTGAGTTTGAGGTGTTTTCCAGACACCCACTTAGAAATGTCCAATAGACAGATGGATATAAAAGTTGAGGGCTTAAATTTGGCATAATGATCATTATTTGGAAGTCATCAGCATATTGATCAGTGGTTCTTAATCTTTTAAGGATAGGAATCTCAACACCCTCTTTCCCAGAAAAACATGCGTATGCCTGAAGAGTCACATAATTTCAAGGGGTTGGTGGATTCCCTGAAACCCACAAGTCAATCTTGAGTTAACTCCTTTAATTGTCCTAATGTCAGTCAAAAAACATACAGCAAAATTTAAAGGTCATTTTAAATTATTTTGGAATAGTAAAGATTGTGACAATAAGGTTTGAAAACTCAGGTACAGTATCATGTGGGACTTGGTTCTGAAAAGCTATGATTTTTTTGCCCAGAATATGCCAGTGATCTCCCTCAGGATGTACTGTGCCCACAGAAAGGGCTTTGCATAGCAGTTGATGTAGCAGGCCTGGGATGCAGAGCTGGGTTAGCTGGAGATTTGTGGATCGGGGCATAGGAAAAGTAGAAAGAGTTAACATTCTTTGGCATATTCATAATATAGGTATTGGCCATGATATTGCCATGATTGTCACAGGCCACAATGTGGATGACAGGTCGGACTGATCCTGAGTGGTACTATAATAGGAAAGCTAATGCACCAGCTGCCGAAAGTGATGGCCTGAGTCTGAGTCAAGCACCATGGATAGCTCCAAGGCAAGGGTTTTACTGTCTGTAAGAATCTGAAGCCAGTAAGATGCTCCCCCCTCCTTTTTTTTTAATCTGGAAGACAGCTGGGCTGTCTGGATAATACTATTTCTGAGGTGTACCATGAAAGATAGTACCCAGGATCTCTAAGTCATTGCATGATTGCAATTTTGAATAATAATTTAAACTACTCTAATGGTCCAGGACAACACCACACTCACATCGGAGTAGCCTCACTTTGTTGTTTTGTCAGGATTGAGAAGTAGGCATTTGAATGCATTCCAGTGGATTTCCTGAGCCATCTTACCGTCTTGGGAGGCATCTAAATGAACCTTAACCAATCCAGAGAATATCTCAGTCTTTGTAAACCTCCTCACAACCCTTGCCACTTTGTACATGCTCCCCAAAGATGGTTCTTGCTCCCTTGGACTTCCAGATTATGATATTTTGCACCATGAGTTCTTAGATCATTTATCTAGAGGGATCTCTTCCTGGCCCTCAGTTAAGACATTCTCATCTACATTGAAGAAGTTTTTTTTGGTGTTTTTTGTTTTGTTTCTTGAGACAGGGTCTCGCTCTGTTGCCTGGCTAGACTCCAGTGGTGTCATCATAGCTCAGCGCAATCTCACACTCTTTGCTCAAATGACCCTCCTGCCTGAGCCTCCCTCGTACCTGCGACTACAGGTATGCACCACTATGCCAGGCTGATTTTTCTAATTTTTTGTAGAGACAGGGTCTCACTATGTTGCTCAAGCTGATTTTGAACTCCTGGCCTCAAGCAATCCTCCCACCTCAGCCTCTCAAAGTGCTAGGATTACAGGCATGAGTCACTGGCCAAAGAGTAAATGAATAGAATTTAATAGTGAGAAGAAATATTAAAGATCATCTAGACTCAGACAGGTTTTTGTGATTCGTACCATACTTAAAAAGAATACACATCATAGTACTTGACTAGAAGCATCAATACTAAATTACTTTCAGTTCTTACAACCACCAAAGCATATTTATACCAATTGTTAATGGTTTACAGGGGCGATAAGAATATATTATCACAATAAAAACTCACTACAGAGCTGGGTGCAGTGGTGCATGCCTATAGTCCCAGCTACTCCAGATGCTGAGGTGGGAGGATTGCTTTTGAGTTTGAGGCCAGCCTGGGCAGCATAGTGAGACCCCATCTCAAAAAACAAAACAAAACACACTCCAGAAAAAGTAAAGGCTACCGTTCATATCCCTTTAATCTATCTGTGCTCTGGCCTTTCTGTTATGAAAACAAATAAACAAACAAAAAGAAACCCTTTGAGTGTAAAATTATGAAATCTTGCCTGGAAGAAACTTGCAGATAATCTTAATTCATTCTTGGGGAATTTTATTTTTTTTTATTGGGGAAAACTGGGCACTAGAAAGGCTGACTTGCCTGCTGTCTTATAAAGTATCAGAGTCAGCTCTCCAAACTCCCACTTTTTTAAAAACAAAATTGTGTGCACAGCCCTATATTTTAGAATTTTATTTTCCAATTTTATAAGCACTGCTTAGTTTACTATTTATATTTAATAAATTCTCCTGACATGTAAAATCTGGTTTTCAGTCTTTTACTGAGAGGTGAGACTTGCCTTTTATACTTTACAAATAGATTAAATTTTAAAACGATGTATTTTAATGATTGTTTTTGAAATTAAAGCAGATTACATTCTAGAAATCTCAATTGCCATACATATATTACATTCTACACTGATGGAGACCAGCTGAACTGTGAAGTAACATTTTAGAAATTTTCTGAAGTTACTAGAGGCTATAGTAAAGCAGAGCTTTAATCTGGGAGGGAGGTTGTAGTGACACTTTAGAAATACCAAAGAATGAATCCCATGAAAAAAAATTTAAGGATAAATATAGTTCCAAAAATAATACATGAGGGCTGGGCGCGGTGGCTTATGCCTGTAATCCTAGCGCTCTGGGAGGCCGAGGCGGGTGGATCACTCAAGGTCAGGAGTTCAAGACTAGCCTGAGCAAGAGTGAGACCCTGTCTCTACTAAAAAATAGAAAGAAATGATCTGGACAACTAAAAATATATATTTAGAAAAAATTAGCTGGGCATGGTGTCACATGCCTGTAATCCCAGCTACTCAGGACGCTGAGGCAGTAGGATCACTTGAGCCTAGGAGTTTGAAATTGCTGTGAGCTAGGCTGATCAAGTCCTAATGGGGCCAGAAGTTTACTAGAATACAAAAAGCAGAACAAAATTAAAACAAACAAAAACAAAACAACCAAATCCACATCCAAATCTTGGATTTTAAGTTGTACTTGAGTGTTTTCTTCTGATTTTTCTATTTTCGGAGGCAAGTAAGAATTTTAGAATGCATAGAAAGGGCAGGATAGCTTTCTGCAAGTAAAAAGTCTTTGTTGATGGATATTAAGAATATTAATCCTTTTTTGTCTTGTTTCAAATAGAGGAAGATTTTTTTCCCATCAAAATTAGGAAAGAATTGTCTAGTAATGTGCTACTTTCAAAATATTGGTTTCTGATACTCTGGATGGTGGCAGTTCTAGGGACAGCTACTAGTACATTAAGTGTCCCTAGGCTGTAAAATGAGTTGTTGCAAATTTGTGCACTTATTTGCTGTTTTAGTAAATTGTCACAGTGATAAAAGTTAGTACTTTTTGGACTCAGGATTTTAGAGGTAGTAGAAAAGCAAATTTAGGTTTCACATTATTTTGGGGATGGGAAAGAGGTTCTGGGGCTGCTAGTTGACTGAAACATTAACAGTTGTTTCAGTTAGTGGTTTTCAACTCTATCAGACTCACACCCTCTTGCAGTAGATATTTTGTGGCACTTCCTTGGCTATCTTGAAATGAAATTCATAGATAAATTAACCGTCTTCACATGTAGCTTTTTAAAAGTTGGCATAATGCCCCAGCTGTAATAAAGGAGAAAGACAGGACACTAATTTATATCATTTAAATGCATATTTAGGTTCTACCATACCAAAAGGAAGTAATAAATTAGTGATATGTTTGCAAATGTATGTAGTTTGGCTGTGAATGTAACAGCTACACTGCAGACTGATAAAGGTATGTTGTAGTGGTTACTTAAACGGTATTTTTATGTGACTTTCTGTGATTAAAGACTTTTAGTAAAGTTCCTAACAAGACAAAGTACAGCCTTTTCTTCATTCATACGAGAGTTAAATTCTTGGAAGATTGATTATACATTAAAATGGTAAAAACATATTTTGTGTTTATGTGTAAAATGGAGTTAGATTCTAGGCTCAGGTAATTCTGAATAGGTTTTTTGCTTACATGATTGGATAGTGGAAAGTTGTGGGATGTGTGCCCATTGTCCCAATTCATCTGACATCTTTAGTCCTTGCCCACTAGATATCAGTAGCACCTGTCGTCATTGTGACAGCCAAAGTCACTTCCCCAGATTTACGCAATGTATTCTAAGGAGTAGTTCTGCCCCTGTTTAGAGCTGCTGAGAGCCATGGGGCTTTCTGAGTGATGTGTGTATCTTACGTGTACCCTCCCTTTCTCTTCTCCCAGAAGGGGACAGTATAGTTGCAGTATAAAGACTTGAAAATAAAATGTGCTGTTCAATATTTTCCCCATACTGTGTATAACCATCTAATGTACTATATCATTTATTTATTATGTTTATTGTTTTTCATCCTTCTCCCCTTGCCAAACTATAAACTCTGCAAGGGTGGGCTTTTTGTTTGTTCATTGCCTAGAATAGTGCCTGCATAGCTGTTTAAATATTTGTTGACTGTATTAAAAAATACAGCTTCAGCATTATTTTGTATTCCCATTTATATACTATTTCATCATAATACTAAATTGCATTTTATTTCTCAAACACACCTGTTGCCTCATATGTTGTGCTTTCTGCTTAGAGTCCTTATTTTTTTCCCTCCTTTTTTCACCTGACAAATTAATACTAGTTTTTCAGAGTAATCATCCCCACTGCTTAGACATTACCTTCCATCTGGCTTCTAACTTCAGTTAATTGTGTCTTCAACTTTCTTCTTACTTTGTGTTCACTTTTATGGTTAAACTTAATGGCTTGTTACAAGTTACACTTGTAATTTACTTGCTTAGATGTGTTTCCTTTCTAGGCTACAAACCCCTGAGGGTAAGAGACTCTATTCGCAACACCTTGTATAATACCTGGTAAATTTAATGATACAAGTTGAATTTCACCCTGAAATGAATTTAAAACTGAATCTTAATAGAGTTCAAACATATTATTTTTGTGTGTATTTTTGATCTTTCCCGAAGCCAGGATTTTCTCTTACCATGCTGAATTATGAACAATTTTATCTTGAAGTTCCCAGTGGTTTGTGTACTAATTGCTATATTAAATTCTGATTAGCAATAACTGATTTAAACATTTATTTCTTATGGGGGAGTCAGGATACCCCATTGGAAATTAATTTTTAAAGAGCAAATGAATTAAATGAGAAAATAGATATGAAAATGCTTTGTAAACTGTAACATACTAAAAAAGTGTGTTTCTTGCTAAGTCTTTAGCTTTGAGAGTAAGCTGCTGTCAGGTGAGGACAATGATCTTTGAATAATTAGGCTCACTCTTGAATGTGAATAACTGAAAGGGGCATTAGTTCACTTGTTAAGACAGTTATCTTTCTGCAAGAATAGAATTCTCCTGAAATCATTATTTGTAGGGTGCTTTTACAGTTTACAAGGGGCTTTTCTGTATATTATCTCATTTGAGCCACACTCTGAGCTATGTGATAACATTACCATTTTATAATTGAAGGAACAGTCTCAAAATATTATTTTTGCCCCAAGTTACATAGCTAGTAAGTGGTAAAACTAGGACTCAAACCCAAGTCTTCAAATGCCAAATCTTTTGTTCTTTCTACTACACAGTGCCTGTGTATGTTAGAAATAAAGACCATTGTATTTTAATGAAATATACACAGGGCAGGGCTTTATTGGAATAAAATAAGTTCAATATTTCTTACTAGCCTTTAACCTTTCATTCTTCATTGTCTAGTAAACTTACAGTTTCACTCTAAAACTTGAGTCGAACACTTATTTTTCCTAATTTTTGAATTAAATCGTATTCATGACAAGTTTGAGACTTAGCAGTTTGTCCATCCAAAACCCTTCCTGAAGTAGTTCTTTTCAAAAAGGAGTGGCTTAAATTCACCCTAGTTCAGAGGAGCAATTAGTTTGCCTTTTCAGGACATCTGACCACTATTCTGAGCTATCTATAAGTTTTTCCCTTTCTGTTAATGGCATTAAAAAAAAAAAAAGGAGAGGAAAAAAAAGTTTTTCCTCATTTCTTTTGTACTACTAAAAATGAATAAAAGATAGGGTAATTTTACAATTCAATTTGTCCCCAATACTCTTGGGTTATGCATAATATTCTGTGATGATAATTAATAACGCTTTCTTATACTCTTAAACTTATCCTGGTTTGGATGATAAATGTACATAAATTTAAAGGCCATACATTTTCTATTTCTGTGTAACAAATTGCCCCTAAATTTAGCTGCTTAAAACAGCCATTTATTATCTCGCAGTTTCTGTAGGTTAGGAATTCAGGTGTGGTTTAGCTGGTGCCTCTGGCCCAAGGTCTGTTTTGAGATTACAGTTGTCCTGTCAGCAGGAGCTGCAGTCTCACCTGAAGGATCAGTTCAGGGATAATCCAATTCCAAGCTCACTCATGTAGTTTTTGGCAGGATTTAGGCCCATGCCATGTGGGCCTCTCCATAGGGCAAGTCACAACCTGGCAACTAGCTTCTTCTATCAGAGAGAGAGAGGAGGGTTTGTAGGTGGTAACTCTGAAATTTCTTTTCTTTTTCTTTTTTTTTTTTTAAGGCAAGTACGAGGTGAAATTTTCTGAGGGGGAGCAAAATAGGATTATAGAGCAAAATCAAGATAAAGGTTTACAGAGCAAAATACATATGTCACAGATGACTGTGTTGATGCCCTTGTAGCAAAAGAGCTGAAATTTCTGAAATGGCATCTCGTCTCTGCATTTGTTGGAGCCAAGTCACTAAGTCCAGTCCTCACTCAAGGCGAGGGGATTGTACAAGGGCATGGAGGAGGTAGGGATTATTGAGGGCCGTCTTAGAGGCTGCCTGTCACAGATGGTTACCTTAATAAAAGGAAAATTGCTTCCACATAATATTTCACAATGGAATGTAATTTATTACTTGTTGCTGTTTTTGTTTTCCTCAAAGAAGAAATTTGCTTCAGACTTCTCTTCCCCTCTTCCTTTTTTTTTTTTTGTTAAGCCATCAGCACCTATGTAGCACACACAGGAGAATCAACTTCTTGGAATTAACTCTGATTCACAAATTTGATGTCTACAAGTTTTCTGCTAAAGGGATCCAGGTACATTTTCAAATGAAAAAGTAACAAGTTTTTATTAATAACATATACATTTGTGGTGGCTTTATTGCAGTTTTCAATGTGTAAAATGAGTTCAGAGCTAGGTTCTGAGGGCTTGCAAGCTCATTTGTTTGAAGCCCTATGCCAGAAGACAGAGTTCATAGATCTGACCCTGGCTAGCTTTGCTCTCCCTGAGCACAGACTGTACCTTGAGTTTTAGCTGGCTGCTTGACACATCGACTCTGTTGGTTGGGAGGATGGAATAATCACCACGTGTACAAATCCTGCCAGCTACTGGAAGTTACAGAAAGTAACTCAAAAGGGCATTGGTGTTTTGAAGTGAGAACGAAGCCACATTTTGAAAGGAGAGAACATCGGAAACCCTCCTAACCTCCTTGCCTCCACGGGCAGGAGGGATAAAGGAACCCCAGTGCTTCTCTGGAGTAAACGAAGAGTGCCGAGATTTAAAAAAAAAAAAAAAAAATTCCCACAGGCTGTCCCCAGCATCTATACTGTTATTGTCAAGAAGGAGGAAGGGCCCCAAAATTCGTTTACCTCCCCCCAATACTCAGAGCCTCACCTCTACCCTTTGCCTTGATGCCATCAGGATTAAGCTCTTCATCTCTGTTTACGTTAACTATAAGAAGCCTGGGACTCTAGGATCATTCCTTATGCCCACATAGCTGTCTGTTTACTTTTCTGTCTGCATCCGTCTGTCTTCTGTTTCTTTCACTGGACTTCCTTTATCCTGTCCTCTGAGCATTTTCTTCAGCTTTGTGTTAAGAATGAAACTGGACTTTTCACCTGATGATGCTTTTTCCCCTGCCTTCTCCTGTGGTCTTCTCAGCTAGTGTCTGTTTTTCCTCTTACATTCCCTTATATCATTTGACCTAAAGGTGGGAATAGAGGTCCTCCTTGCTCCTCATTGGTGTTTTCACACCCTTCTCTTTCCCTTTTCTGTAAAAACTCCAGCTTTGAATCTCATCAGACTCTACCTTGTGGTAATCATCTACAGACCCCTTGATCATTCCCTCATTTCCTCCTAGTTGTGATCACTCTTTCTCGTACTACTCCTGTGATAATTTATGAGAGTTCCATTATTTACATAAACAGTTTTCTAAAAGTCTAGACTTCTGCAATGATCATATCCTCCATCCTGCCTTGAGGTACTTGCTTCAGTGTTCATTTCCTAGACCTTGACCTTACCAATGACTAAAATCCCTTTATAATCACAATATCAAGCATCCTGGTCACTGCCTTCTCTCCTCCCAACCCTGCTGCTACTACTACCCCAGTGCCAATAATCCTTCAGTCCTTTTGTTTCCTACAGTCTATTAATTCTACCACTTTTTCACTAGCCTTCCTTATAATCATATCCTTGTATATACTTTCAACTCAGTTGACTCCTTCCTCTACCTTTGCTATCCTTGCCTTGTAAAATTTCAGTTAAATCCAGCTGTCTTCTTCATGCCTGTCTGCTTCTGTGCAGTTAAATATAGCTGGAGAAGAATACAGCCATGCTGACTGGTTTCACTTTAAATTTATAATCATGAACCTCAGAAGGATCCTTAGTGTTCCCTGGCAGTCCTGGTACATTTTCTGGCCATTCAGTGTCTTATTCCTTCCCCTCTTTCTTCAAACCACTCACATTTCTTCCCCCATTTTTACTTTAAAAAATAGAAGTAGTCTGAAGAGAACTTTCATAAGCTCTTACCGCCATATCCGCCTAATTAATATTCTCTGGTTATTGTACTTCCCATGCTCTACTTGATCAGTAAATCCCATTCTTTTCAATTGTTCATGAACATTGTTTCAGAATTTCTTTCCCTCATGTACCATTAATTTTTCTTTTCCATTAAAAAATTTCTATCAGTGAATAAGCATGTTCTAATTTATTCCATCTTAAAAAAATGGAATCTCTCCTGGCTCTACTTCTCCCTCTAGCTACTACCCTGTTTCTTCACTCCCCTGTACAATGAAACTCCTTGAAAGAGTTGTCTCTACTTACTTTCTCTAATTCCTCTTCGCCCATTCTCTCTTAAATCCTCTCTAAGCAGGCTTTGGTCCCACTATACTACTGTTGTCAAGATCACAGGTGACCTCCCTGTCCCTAAATCCAACTGTCAGGTCTAAGTCATCATTTTATGCTACAGACCATGGATTTGACATAGTTGATTATTCCCTTTATGAAATACTCTCTGATTTCACTTCCAAGATTTCTTCCCACCACACTGGCTTCTTACTTGAGTGCTCCAGAGCATAATCTTTAGGTCTTCCTCTATCCATGGTCACTTCCTTAGTGAACTTAACCCATTTATATGCCAACAATGCCCTGATTTGTATCTCCAGCCCACAACTTTTTCCTAAGTTCTAGACTATCCTATCCACTTCCAACTTGACATTCTCATTTGGATGTCTAATAGGATTATCAATCCTAAAATGTCCAAAACTGAACTTTTTTCTTTTTTTGAGACAGAGTCTTGCTCTGTTGCCCAGGCTGGAGTGCAGTGGTATCATCATAGCTCACTGCAACCTCAAACTCCTGGGCTCAAGTGATCCTCCTGTCCCAGCCTTCCAGGTAGCTGGGATTTCAGGCGCATGCCACCATGCCCAGCTAATTTTTTCTATTTTTTGTAGAGATGGGATCTTACTGTGTTGTTCACTGTATTGTTCTCGAACTCCTGTCCTCAAGTTATCCTCCCACCTCGGCCTCCCAAAGTGCTAGAATTACAGGAATGAGCTACCATGCCTGCCCTCAAAACTGATCTTTTGATTTTCCCACTCAAACCTGCAGCTCCCACAATCTTCCTCATCTCATTAACTGGCAACTTAATCTTTCTAGGTGCTCTGGTAAAAACCCTTAGTATTACCCTTGGCTCCTCCTTTCTCTCATACCCTGCATCTAGTCTAACAATATATCCAATTTGACAGTTGTTTTTAAGTTCAACATTTATCTGGAATCTTCCACAATATTTGCCCTACTCTAGGCTACCGTCATCTTTGAAATAATAGCTTTTCTGATGATTGAAATAACCCCCTACCTAGTCTCCTTGCTATTGTCCTGTAACCCCCCCCTTCCACACATTTGTCTGTTCCTAATTGCAACCAGAGTGATCCTTTAAAAACATAAATCAGATCATGTCTCTATTTTCCCAAAACCCTCTAATGGCTTACCAACTCACACAGTCGAAAAAGTGAACTCATATATCCAAGTAGTTCTAAACCATTCTTAAAAGTTTTTAAATAACTGAATCCAGTATTGGTTTCTTAATTTTAATTAATTTAAGTTAAAAAGCAAGCAAACAAGATTCAGTTCCTAGCCACATTTCAAATGTCATATGAGGCTACTGGCTATCAGATAGTGCAGTTCTTTACCATCTGGCCCCTGTACTCTGACCTCATCTCCTACTGCTTTCTCCTTTGCTCATTCTGCTCCAGCTATGAAGGACTCCTGTTCTTTGATCATGGCAGACAATTCCCATTACAGAGTCTCTGCATTTGCTGTTTTCTTTGCCTAAAAAGCTCTGCCCCTAAATAGGTGCATAACTTGTTCCTTTACCTTTTTCAAGTCTTTGCTCACATGTCTCCTTTTTAGAGTGCTTTCCTTGACCAGCCTATTTAATATCTGTACCAATTGATTGCCCTCTCTCCCTAGCTCTTAAATTTTGAAGGTGGCTTCTTAAAAAAGCTGGGAGGGGAAGAGTGACCTGATCTGCAAGGGAAAGCAGTGAAATGTGAGAATTGTCCCATACAGACAGACAAATGAATATGTTAGGCAGAAGTACAGAGTAAAATAAAGTTGAATAAGTGACTATATCCCCTGAGCTTGCTTGCTACTAGGCAGCTTAGATCTGCGGTCCCCAACCCATGATCTGTGGACTGGTGCGGGACTGCGCCACAGAGCTCCACTGCCTCCCCACCCCTCGTCCGTGGAAAAATGTGTTCCATGAAACTGGTCCCTGGTGCCAAAAAGGTTGGGGACCACTGGCTTAAATGATCATTTTTTGTTTACATGGCAACCAATCACAGATTGTAAACTCCTTAAGTGCAAGGCTCTGCCTCAGTGTCCTCTTATACCTTCTTTGGCACCTAGCACAGAACTTCAACCAAAAGGCAGTCTGAAGTCTCTAATTATGGGCCACCTGTTGGTTAGTCTTTTGTGTTTTACATTCGGTGGCTGCCTCTCTATCCTCTGTTCTTTTTCAGTGCCAGCAACTGGTATACTTGCTCATGGTTTACGTGTGTTGACTTCACATGCCTATGGCTACGATTGTGATATTGACTCATTCTTTCCTTGTCCATTTTAGTGTACTTTTATCTATTTTCCAAAACCAACTTCTCTAAGATCAGTCCCTGGATAGGAGGGAGTCAAAGGGTCTGATTTGCTGAAAAGAACTTACTCTGTTAGAATGCCAGGAAAACATATGTACCCAAATGGAGTGGTAAAACTTACTGTTTGTATTACAGAAATGGTTTTTCCAGTTTTACTCTAGCTTTTGCTCTTGATATATTGTTTCTTGATATATTTGTAGAGTTATTTGTGTCCTTACTTAACATTTGATGATCTGACAAATAGGTAAAGATCATAAGAAGCTTCATTTGTAAACCAAGGGATTGGGCAGATAATTATTGAATCCTTCCAACTCTGTGATTCCATTATTTTGAGGAAAACAGACCCCAGTAGCAGGTGCTTTAATGGTACCGTGGTGGGCGTAAGAGTTTTCATTATTTTTGTTTATTTGTTGCCACTGTTCTTTATAAATGGAGTGCATACTAAAGACAGGTATTTGGGTTGCCTATGAGTATATTTTTGTAGCAAGTTCAGAATATGAAAATATGCTTTGAGTTTGGTTAACTATATTATCAGGAAACTAGAATTTGTGTAGTTCTCCAGAATTATTTTTGATGACTCAGAAGTTTAAGCTGGCATTATATCACAGCAACGAACTCTCTTACTGATTTGGGGTTCTGAGTAAACTAGAGAAGTTGTTTCTTCCTCCCTATGATAATTTGTTGTCAGTGGGTGACAGTAAATAAGGGTAATCCAGCAGGAGACAAAACTCCTTTTCCTCTGGTTCTTAAATATATATTGTTTTAAATAATGTTAGGTATTGAAAATATAAAAAAGTATTACCCCTAAATATATATTACAGAAGTTACATAATACAAATAAAAGGAGGTAAGTGTCTCCTTTTGCTCTTTTTTTTTTTTTTTCTTTTTGAGACAGAGTCTCACTCTGTTGCACGGGCTAGAGTGCCATGGAGTCAGCCTAGCTCACAGCAACCTCAAACTCCTGGGCTCAAGCCATCCTCCTGCCTCAGCCTCCCAGGTAGCACATGTGCCACCATGCCTGGCTAATTTTTTCTATATATTTTTAGCTGTCCAATTAATTTCTTTCTGTTTTTGGTAGAGATGGGGTCTCGCTCTTGCTCAGGCTGGGCTCGAACTCCTGAGCTCAAAGGATCCACCCACCTCGGCCTCCCAGAGTGCTAGGATTACAGGTGTGAGCCACTGCTCCTGGCCTTCTCACTTTGCTCTTTATACCCTCTGTACTTCTATCCGTCCTTATCCCGTTCAGACTACACATCTCTGTTGCATGTACAAATCACCCTAATTCTTAATTGCGTTCCTTTACAGAAAGTGTGACACCTCCTTTATTTTAGTTTTTATTTTTTTCTTATTTCTGCCCCCTAACAGTTAACCTCTTCTACACCAGTCTAAAGGTGATACTCTTATACCTAGACTGCCCCTTATACACTGTTCCATGAAGTCCTCACCCCTTTTCTTAGTTGAGAGCCAGATTTTCTCCTCTTTAGTGTGTACTAAACAGAAGAAACATTCCTATCTATCTTTCATACATGTGTGACATCCAGCAGCAGTTAATGAAGAAACTTAGCTTGCTTCTTAACACATATACCCAGTTCTGTTGGTGAAACTTGCGGGACTCACTACCAAGGACCTACTGACCAGTTAAGTTGTTAAGCAGTATTGTATGTCTTCTTTCTTCTGTATCTTACTGTTTATTGTCTTGTCACAAGCTTTTCTCAGACTGATTTTATACAGTATTTACAAAAATATACTTAATATTTTTCCCGTTGATTCTAAGTTTTAAATGAACAAAGTTATCGTGTGCTTTGTAGTTATGTTGATTTTCCAAATTCTTCTGCCAGTTTTAAGGCATTGCAAAATTTGTAGTATCTCATGGACTTTCTTACTTTTGAAATTGGGTGTTCTTAGAAAAATACTGATCTTTGGCATCTTGAAATGAACATGTGGTTTCCAATTATTTTGATACCTGAAAGAGAAAAATCACCTGATTAAGTATCCCATATCGTAAAGAGGCAAAAATAAGCATTTTATAGAAATTGTAATGCATTTACTTTAAGTTAGATTATATAGCTAATCTAATCTAACATTTTTGATGTTGTGGGTGATACTGTGATTTGTGATTTGCATGGCTTCAGATGTCGTAATTTTTCCCCCCACTTTCTAGGAAGTAACAGCTAGCAGTCGCCACTATGTTGACAGGCTATTTGACCCTGATCCCCAGAAAGTTCTACAAGGTGTCATGTAAGTAGTATGCATTTAAGAGTCTATCAAAAAGTCTTGTTTGTTTTCACACTTTAATCTGCCAAAGATTATAATTTTGAAAATGTAGGATTATAACTTTTTCCTTTCATTTGGCTTCTTTTTGGAAAGACTACTTGACATTCATGGCTTTTAATATTTTACTGTAAAGAATTGTCTTTTGGATAGTTGTTATCTGACATGGTTAGCTTCTTTTTTTTGTAGAATACTTGTTTTACATTTAAAACATTTTTCCTTTGCAGAATACTTTTGCTACCATAATATTCACAAAAGCAAGAGAATAAAATTGATGATATTTTGTAAGTGAAAAGCAGTGGGATAATAGGTCAGTAGGGTTTTTTTGTTTTGTTTTGTACTGTTTTTGGTTAACTCATTAACTGTCACCAAGGTTTGAGTCTCCTGTTGACGTTTTAAATATCAACGTTTAGAAAGCGGTCATTAGAAAATTTAAATAAACTCTCGATAACCAAAATGTCCTTCTTTCCTCTAAAATTTCCTCATCTTTAACAAGAAGAGACATGAGAGGAAGCATAAACTGATTATGCTTTTAAAAAATTAAGCAGGATGAATAGTATAAGATTTCAAGTGACTGGAAGATGAATTTCCTCTCCTTTTGAGTTTGGGATTATCATACTCCTAACACATTAGATCTAAGGAAGAAGTTATAGTCTAAGGCTCCTTAGGATCCACCTAACATGGAGGATCCACCAGCCTAAACTATGTCCAAGGGAGAAAGGACACACAAAAGAGTCAAGATGAGATATAATATATTTGGGGTAGCAGTGAGGGCACAAATAGGTGAGTCCTTTTCTTCTTCTCCTACCCCATTAGTGTTATCAGCCAAGTACTACCTTAACTCTTGCTCAACCCTAGGAAGCTTTGTTTATACAACTTTCTTCAGACACTTCCTTCCCCCTAAGCATTCTAGGAGGGATGTCTTGGAGGTGGTGTGAATTTATAAGGAGTGCTGAGATAAAAGTGGTTTAAAGCTGCTCAGCTGTTCATTCAAGCTGGAAGAGAAAATAAGGAGCTGGTCAGGACCCACTGGAGATACTTGACACTTAACCTTCACATCTTCTCAGTTTACAGACAATAGGATACAATATTTCTTTTTTTCTCGTTATGTTAACTTTGCCTTTGTCCCCTTAATTAAAGACTTTATAATGATTTAGTCAACTCCCTTTTACCCTAGTTTATTACCAGGAAAAGTGTTATTAAATCCATCTGTTAAATAAATCAGTTTGGATTGTACCAAAGACATACAACTGAGTTGAGGGGTGAGTTTAATTTAATACTCTTCCTTAGACAGACAGATTCTCCCCACACAGCCAGACAGCTTTGTATGTAGATAATTCTAATTATCACTTAAGAGTGCTCAATAAGTAATTTAGTTGAAAATATTGGACTCATTAAGTGTTCAGTAAATGATATTAGAAACTGATGTTATCATTATTATTACTGCTACTATGGTTATTTAGGAGAAAGCTAAATTTATTAACCTAGGATTCTGTGTGATAGACTTGTATCTTGAGTTGTATCTAATATAAGTAGCTGATTCAAGTGTTACCTGTCACTTTGAGAAATTTTTCATTTACCAAAAAACAGCATAGCTTCTCAAATGTTGATAGAGTATCAAGAAATAAAAGAACATTGGGCAAGATTGAATTATAACAAAGCAGCTAAAGTGTAGTTTGATAGCCTTAGTGCCTCTTGAAAAATTATCAAGTCTCAGACATAATTAGCTGTTACCTAGACAAACAAAGGTTGTTTATGTGAAGGGATGGTGGAGTAGAAAGAGCAGAGGCTTTGAAGTTGGACAGCAGTGGGTCGAATTCCTGGTTCTGACATTTCCTAGGGGGGCCCCTTCCTAGTTGTATGTGTGGGCAAGTTACTTAATTTCCTCGAGCCTCAATTTCATCATCTGTAAAGAGAGAATAATACTACCCATCTTGCCAGTTTATTGTGAGAATTAAGTCAGAATTATAAAATTCAAAGCCTGATATATTGTAGATGCCCACCAACTGGCATTTAAGTGGTTGGTTGTTATTAGCCTCAAAACAACTTCGAAAGTAAGGTGATTCTCTTCAAAGAAGAGAAAGGAAAACTCAGATTAAAAAAAACCAAGCAGATTAAACAGTTTAAGCTGAAGGAGAAGAGGGGGAAGGCCTAGGATTCTTGACTCCAACAAGAGATTGCAAGTGATACCTTATTCTGGTAAATATTATTGCTACTTACAATACTAAAATCTGTTTATAACTTGAAAGGAACAGATCACCCAATATTTTTTTACTTTTGGTTAGAGTGGAGCTGACCTTATGGAGATATATGTAGTGTGATTTGATAAAGCTTCCTTTTTTCCAGATAGAAGTATTTATTCTTTTTGACTTAATTCTTGAACTTTATCACTGTCTGAAAATAAATCGTATATGGTCAAGAGAATGAAAAATGAATTTAGTTTTAGCATTTTATCTATTTGTAAGTAATTTTGTTTAATACAATATTGATAGAAGAAAAAGGGGACCAAAATCGTATTTAGGAAAAGAGAGTTGACCAATTCTTTCCTTTGTATACACATTACACAGTCACCATTGAGTCACAGAGAGACCATTACTAGACCAAAATAGGTAGGTGGCCACAGAGTGTAAACAACCAAAAGTAGCCTACTAATTTCGGGGAAGGAAAAGACAGAGGCTGAAATAACTTTAAATACAAAATATTTAATTGGAGGGACATAAAAGAATAGACAAGATTTACAGCTTTGGCTACAAGCCAACTACAATTTGATCATTTTTCTAGCTACATTAAATCTGATTTTTCTCAATAAAGATTGTGAATATATGCCAGATTTAGTCTGAGCTGTTTGGGAAGCTGAGGCAGGATGATCACTTGAGGCCAGGAGGTTGAGTCTAGCCTAGGCAACATAGCAAGACCCCATGTCTAATAGATGTTAATAGATAGAGAACATATATAACATACTAGCAGAAAAAAAAAATCAAAGAAATTATAAGTGAATAATGAGTTTTCATCATAGTTTATAACTATGATTTTATAAGTTGTTTACCACGTTGCTTTATTCTAGCTACCTCAAATATTCAACTGAGTTAGAGCTCTAGCTCTACCCGTAAAAATAGGGAACTTATTTGTAGATAACTCATATCACAAGGGACCATTTTACCTAGTGAGTAAGTATGCCCCTGTTGAAAAATGTTAAACATCAAAACCGCTTGATTTTCAGTTCTTGAAGAATGAGGAGTTATCTAGAGATAACCTTTTTGTTCGTAGTACAATATTTAGCATAAACTTGAATGATCCTATTGTATCAAAGGTTTGAATACAAAATCAGATCTTTTTCTCCAAAAGAGCAAAATTTTATATGCATAACTGAATAGAAGATTATTAGGTGTGGAGGAAGATATGAACAGAGAGAGAAGGGAGGTCGCTGTGTAGGTGATAAACTAGCCTTTGCAACTACAACAGAGAGATAAAATACCCTACATTACAAATTCTGACCTTCCTCTATTTTGGAGATGTGAATGTGACTTAAAGAAACAATTGCATGGCCGGGCGCAGTGGCTCACGCCTGTAATCCTAGCACTCTGGGAGGCCGAGGGGGTGGATCGCTCAAGGTCAGAAGTTCGAGACCAGCCTGAGCAAAAGCGAGACCCCCGTCTCTACTAAAAATAGAAAGAAATTATCTGGACAACTACACATATATATATCTATATATATATATATATATATATATATCTACATATATATATATATATAAATAATAGAAAAAATTAGCTGGGCATGGTGGCACATGCCTGTAGTCCCAGCTACTCAGGAGGCTGAGGCAGTAGGATCACTGGAGCCCAGGAATTTGAGGTTGCCGTGAGCTAGGCTGAAGCCACGGCACTCTAGCCCGGGCAACAGAGTGAGACTCTGTCTCAAAAAAAAAAAAAAAAAAAAGAAAGAAATAATTGCAGGACATTTTTTGGTGAAGTTATTATGGTATTGGTTCAGCTATATTAAATCTCATAGTTGAAGAATAACTGTTCAGCCGTTTTTGTAAATTGTGAAGCTGCCTTAGCATTGCATGTGTGTGTGTGTTTTAATGTATCTAAATTAGAGCCCTTGATCTGTTTTTTACATTAGTGATTCTCAGTATAAAGATCAGCAGATAACCTTATGCGGTCCTATGTTGATATCGTTGTATTGAAAGGCAGAAGATGATTTAAACAAATGTGGCTGGCTTTGTAGTTTCAAAGTTGAATAGAATTGGAAAGCTAGACTAGACTTCTGGTGAATTCAGTCAGGCAGTTGTGGATGCTGTAGAATAGAATTCTATGCTTTCACCAAGAATTCATTTCTAAAGTGTCTTTTGAAGTATTTTAATGTATTGATGACATGAGTTTATTTCGATAGTAATTATTTAATTTTCTGGTTTTAGGAGATTATGTATCTCTGATTTCAGTAGAAATAGGCAGGTCCCATTTTCTTGCATGAGCTAAAGATATGAGTTCTCATAAAATAAAGCCTTAGGTTTTTAAGAAGTTTTAAGTTAAAGGGTTAAGTTTTAGGATAATTCAAAAGAAATATCCTTAAAAAGAAATATCTGTTTAAAAGATATTTAATCAATTATTTTTAAAAATGTTATGGGAAAACATATACAAAAATGACTTTAATACCAAATGTAATGAAGTGATCTGACTCTTAACTTAAAACTATGTATTCTGAAACAGAATTCAGAGAATATGTTTAAAGGGAAGGGCAGAATTATCCAGAAATTATTAAATCAAATTGACATAGTGTTTACCTGCAGATGAACTGTTTATATATGTATGTGTATGTGATATTAACTTTGAACATCAAAAATACTTTTGTATTTGTATGCATATATATATATCTTATGTATAAACTACCTAAGTATATGCTGCCATATTCTATAATATTCTAACATTTTTTATGCTCTTTGGAAAGATTACATATATAAAATAGTATGCTACAAAAATATTTTGGCATTTATTAATACAGCCATTCCATTGCACTCTTTATCATTTTTGGAGAATGTAAGGTGATTTGTAGTCATATATTGATAAAACAAAAAGTTAAACATAATAAATATCTAATTTCTGAGCCAGCGTTTAATTTTCAAAATTACATGTTCACTTGTCGTTAAGAAACCATAAGATGCTGTGGAAAGAAGATTAAATATTTACAGTAAATTTTTCATGATTTATGCAAATCAGAATTGTATCTGAAACTACATATTTTCCAAAAATCCACATCACAGAGTAATTTGTTTATAAGACTGAACTAAATTACTGCCAATTCTCAGTTCTTTTCAATTTATACATGTAGTTGATATCCAGTAAATGCCTAAGTTGACTTGAGCTGAAATTCACTATAAATTTCTCAAGTGCCTCCTTAATCAAAGCCTTACGTTAAAAACAACTTCAGTTTGAATAACAGATCATCATTATGGCAATAGTAACTTTCATTGGAGTGTGAATATTCCTCATTGCCTAACCATACTTGATAACCAAAAGCTTATTTCATTTGGATATTTGGATACTATGTGTTCTCCAAAATCATTATGATAATTATAGAGACAGAGCTGTATGTTTGTAATTTTCAAAGTCCAAATAATTTTATAAGTTGTTTACCATGTTGCTTTATTCTAGCTACCACAAATATGTGTTTTTCCCTTATTTTACATATGAATGTCTTATGAACAGTGGATTTTCATAAGTAAGTCATACTTTATACTCAGATTGTAGTTTCAGTATCCATTGTACTTTTTGACTACTTCACAATAGTTAGGCTAAAAATGAATATAGAACATTCCAAACAAGAGCTGTTTCAGGTAAATGAAAAGTAATACTGGTTCAAAATGAAAAATGATACACAGTTATGTGCTATATAACAATATTTCAGTCAAAGACCTCATATGCCACAGTGGTCCCTTAGATTAGAATACTATATTTCTACTGTACTTTTTCTATGTTTAGATACACAAATACTTACCATTCTTTTATAGTTGCCTACAGTATTCAGTACAGTAACATGCTGTACAAGTTTGTAGCCAGGGAGCAACAGACTATACAGCCTAGGTGTATCGTAGGCTTAGATACATTCTGTGATGATTGCACATCAAAATCACCTAAGGATGCATCTCTCTTAGAACATACCCTTGTTAAGTGAAGTGTGTCTGTAATTGATCTTCAGCTTGGGGCTCCAGCTTTTAATACTTTTAAAGATAATTTTTTAGATGATATTAGGTTTTCAGTTAAAATTCATGCTATTTTTGACTGTTTAAGAATAACTACACTCATACTTGGTTGACAGAAACTGTTTCTCTAGCAGATCTAGATCCTAATTCTTCTTTTACTTTTCCCGTTAATATTATGTTAATAGAAATGTTTAGTGTTTACTTTCTCTCTTGGTTTTGATCACCCTCATAATGCTCTAATTTAGACATATGTTGTGGTAGGCATTGTACATGTTTTACCGTTTCAGCCTTTTTTTTATCTACCATATGAAATTACTCTCTTTCAAAGCAAAGAAAGTAAGTGAAGTAGAAAGTTTAACCTCTATATAAAAGTTGATACTTCTTAAGTCCATTTATTAGTGTGCAAATTTAAGATTCTAGCTAGATTTTAGCTTAAAATGTTCTTTGACAAATGCATGTTTGACTTCTGTTCTTTCGTCCCCAAAGAATGGGGTATCCCTTTCTACTGGATATTCTTATCTCACTTCAAAGATAATTCGTTGTGTCTAAAGTCAAGATAGATCCTTGTCTTGCTAAAGGATTTCTCCTCCAAATGTTTTCTGTACCTAGGTGCCCAGACATGAAGTAGTTACTCAAGACATGTCACATATCACATTTCCTGTACCTGTTGAATAAATCATCTTGTTAACTGCTTCCTCAAAATGTCCTTTGTATTAATGATTCCTATGGCTGCTACCCTAATCAGTCTCACATAACCAGATACCTGGGAGGACTGATTAATTCCTTCAACAAACATTTATTGAGTGTCTTCCTAGTGCCAGGTATTAATGCTAGTATGGGGGTATATAAGGATGAATTGTTCTGGAGGATCTAAAAGTCTAATAAAGGTGTCAGATAACTAAAGAGACAATCTGCTATAATTTGATTAGTGAGTATTATGATAATAATAAGCATAGGGGGCTTGGGATCATTAAGTGGGGGACATCAGCCGCTTTGTTGTCCCCCTTGATTCTAGTATTACCAGCTTTCCAATCCATTCCATGTTCAATGCTATCTTTCTTAGTAACTGCTTCCTTTGTGTTCCTTCTGTGATCAAAACCATAATTGTTCCTTAATCTATACCCCTTTCGTTTATCTCTTCTATCATTTTTTTAACTTTATGTTCCATGCCGCCCTAAAGTGTACCTTTTTTTCAATCAAGCCTCCTTTGGTTGCCCCAAAAACATGCCACTTTCATTTCCAGTATGGTCTTCTATGAATGGCTTTTCCTTTTGTCCTCTCCATCCACATTTCCAAGTCCTGGCCATTTCTAAGGTTCATCTTAGTTCCTATCATTGCCTCCAAACCTGTTAAGCTTATTTAGTGTCTACTTTCCTTAGCCTTATAAGTGCTCAATTTATAATATAGCACTGCCTTACATTGTTAGTGTTATTTTTGTCGCTCCAAGAATATTGTGACCTCTTCAGATCAGGCATCTCACTGTGTGATGCTTTTGTATTCTTCATAGAGCCTAGCACTGTATGCCGAGCTCAAAACCTAATTGTTGAATTTCAGTAAAATATAAGAAGGGCATTCCCCCTGCAACATTTAAAAGTTGGTAAGCATGAGATTATATTCTTTTGATCTACTGGGAAAAGGATGTTTGACTAAAACTTAGAAATACTTTTATTTTGTGTAAAGATGTAAAATTGAAACAGGAGGAAAAAGAAAATGAATTTATCAAATTCATTTGTCTTTTCCATCAGTTTGTTATAAATGCCTGATGTGCTGGAGGTAATGGAAAAAACACTTGGCATAAAAGACATGGGTTTAGAATGGCTCTGTCATTTAATATGGGGTTCTGAGAAAAACCAAACTTGAATTGTAGCCTCCTCATCTGTAAACGGGGTTAATATTACTTAAAGTTGTGATGAAGATGACATAAAGTAGTAGATACAGAATGCTTTGTAAACTTTAAGGTTACATATAAATGTTGCATGGTTTTGTTGTGCTGCCATCTTGGATGATAGTTGTGAGTTTGATTTTACAAAAATATGGATTTCTGTGTGGTTCATTTTCTAGAATCACTATAGTTAATGATCTGTTGATAATAACTTCTCTGATATTTCCAGGTCAGATTGACTTTCTTGCCTCTCAAGAGGAGACAGATGTTTATCCTAACAAAGTGATGAGTGTATTGTGATAGAGGGCACCTAGGAGGGGAACCTAACATAGACCTTGGGATATCAGAGCATGCTTCCTGGAGGAAGTGACATTGACATCTAAGCTCAGACCTGAAGAATGAGTAAAGTTAGGCAGAGGGAGTTATGAGGGGGAGGGGATAAGGAGATGAGAGGGAGTGGAGAAGGGAGAGAGGGAGTCAAAGAGAGAGAAAAAGAACACTCTGGGAACTAAAAGAAGCTTCATCTGTTTTGCTGAATATCAAGTTCCTCCTGCCTCTGAAATTGATTCCTTAATTCAGCCTATACTATGCTCAGCTCTGCTAAAGATGGAAATATGTGATGATTATCATCTCTTTCCATTTTAACTCTTCATAGAAATGATACGCTAGCATTCTTTTATAGTACCAATGAATAGAATTTATGAACATCTTTTTTCCTTATATAGCATAGGTGTATCCACTTATTAAAACAAGAGCAAGAATCTTTTTCATTAGACATATGTCCATTTTATTAATTGCGTTCTCTGTAGTGTGCATTTACTGTGCTATAGTCTGCCTCCTTCATGTCCTTTTTGTAGACTATTAAAAGAACTAGAAAATTGGTTTTGGAGGGGTTTTTGTTTGCTTTTTCTATAAAAAATTTAGTTTGGTGTGGTTTCAGATGTTTGGAATGCATTACTGTGGTAATGTAGGGACACCTCATTTCTGCCTAGGTTAGGAAGAATGGAGAGAAAGAAAACTGGGAAAATATTAGGGTTGGGAGTTCCAGAATAGAGAGAATACCCAGAACAGCACCTGGCACAAAATAAATTCTAAATAAATAGCTGCTGGACAGATGAATGTGCTGCATTAGTATAGGCAGAACATGTTAAGAGAAGGGAAGATGATGAAAGTAAATGACAATACCCAGCAATGGGCTTGTTGAAAAAAAAGAAAGAAAAAAAGTAAATGATAAGCTGCTAGGTTGGGTCTATAAACTGATGATTAGGAACTAAGCCTTTAAGAAGAAAACAGTAGGCAGGTATCCATAAGAAAGGCAGGAGATTAGATGTACAATCTCTTACTCTCCTTTGCTAACTGAAGCTTTGATATCACATAGTGTTTGTTTTTGTTTTTTTGAGACAGAGTCTCACTCTGTCACCCAGGTTGGAGAACAGTGGCTCACTGCAGCCTGGAACTTCTGGGCTCAAGCTATCTTCCTGCCTCAGCCTCCTGAGTAGCTGGGACTACAGGTGCATGCTACCATGTCTGGCTAATTTTTTTAATGCTTCTTAGAGACAGGATCTTGCTACATTGTCCAGGCTAGTCTTGAACTCTTGGCTTCAAACAGTCCTCCTGCCTCAGCCTTCTAAAGTGCTGGGATTACAGGCATGAGCCATTGTGCCGATATGGTTTTATAGTCATGTGTCAGAACTTGCAAAAACCTTTGTAAACTTCATTCAATTTAATCCTATAAACAAAAAAATTTGCTACTTATTTCTTGTAAACCATGTAGAACTGAGGGATAGTATATAGAGAGGGATAGATCAGGCCTTAAGAAAAAGACCTACCCTCAGACACTGAGCTAATGGAAGAAAAGACCAGGCAGTTTCAGTGTTTGGCTCAAGACTTATAAAAATGTCGTGCAAAAACTTGTGGGGGAGAATCTGCTTAGCACATCACTAGTTGTTGTGGTGTTTTTCTGCAATAATTGAGGAAGGTATTTGAGGAAAAGGGTTAATTATTACCAGGTTTTTTTTTTTTTGAGACAGAGTCTCACTTTGTTGCCCTGGCTGGAGTGAGTGCTGTGGCGTCAGCCTAGCTCACAGCAACCTCAGACTCCTGGGCTCA
>CAUYSK010099302.1:0-44831 GCA_963575035.1 Avahi laniger
TGCACATTGCACTCTCTGTGTACACACATTTGTGTTAACTTTTAAATCAGAATAGTAATTTATGTAGCAGTTTAGAAATCTTCTCTGTTGTGTTTGCTATGACTTATAGTCTCTCAAATAAGACAGTTGCCATTTGGAAAACCATTAACAAATTGGGAAGACAACATCACAGGTAAGTTTCGTGACTTTAATTCTCATGCGTATAGAGATAAACAGTTCCAGAGACAGAATAAACTAATTTCCTTTCAGAATCCAAAAGAAGAGAATGGAAAAATAATAGTTGTTTAAAAAGCTTGTTCAGAAGTAAAACATTTGCTACAAATATTTTAAATTTGAGCCATCAGTCTCACTTGAGCTGAAACTTACTGTCCAGGTTGCATGCCCTTCAGATCATAGCATTGAGAAGTGGAAACTACCTACTTACTTGTTTAACCACTGCTCCCACCAAAAAGAATGATTTATCCCTTCCAGCCTCTATAGTATTATGGTAACACAATCTTCCTAACAATATGGAAGTGAAGATTAAATGAAGTGGTTGTGTACCTAGTAAATTGCAAATCAGGATTCTTAGTCAGAAAAACACTCCTTTATACTTAAATTTGCTTTAATAAAAATATCAAAACATACATGTTCTCTTATATACTTGAGTACCCATGTTTCAGAGCCAGACTATTCTAACCCAAAAGCAAATCTATTCTTCCATAGTAAGACTTTTATTAAAGAGTTGTGTTCCCAGCCCCCCAATTCCTTTCTTCCTTGTTTTCTCCTCAGTCTCTGTTGAGTATCCGTGGCTCCCTGTTTTCCCCAAGACGAAACAGCAAAACAAGCATTTTCAGCTTCAGAGGTCGGGCAAAGGATGTGGGATCTGAAAATGACTTTGCTGATGATGAGCACAGCACATTTGAAGACAGCGAAAGCAGGAGAGACTCACTGTTTGTGCCGCACAGACATGGAGAGCGACGCAACAGTAACGTTAGTCAGGCCAGTATGTCATCCAGGATGGTGCCAGGGCTTCCAGCAAATGGGAAGATGCACAGCACTGTGGATTGCAATGGTGTGGTTTCCTTGGTGGGTGGACCTTCAGCTCTAACGTCACCTACTGGACCACTTCAGCCAGAGGTGATAATAGATAACCTAGCCACTACTGACAGTATGCACAAATTTGAAATAAAGCCTGGGCAGTTTAGCCTGATACATGTCCTGCTTCCCCAAAGTGAAAATCCTTAAAAATAATACATGATTAATGAAATGGAAAGCAATAGAATCTTGAGAACCAACTGAAAATTGTGTGGGACCATTAGCTTTCAAATGCTTTAGCTTAAAAGAGCCCAATTTTTAGAGTCTGGTATGAAACACATATCTGCAAATTCAGTAGATGTATCAACACAAAATAATGGGCACTTTGACAATTAAATCTTTATTATAGATGTATATTCACCCAGAATTGTATAATTATTTATTTGTATTCTAAAAAATTCATATTATTAAAATTAAATATTGTAACAACCAATTTATCGATAATGGGCAGTTTCACACAACTGTCAATATTGCAGTGCTATTTTAAAATGACTCTAAAATAAAATGTGTTGATTTCTTATAGGATGGCAAACAAAAATGATTAAAGAAATCTCAGGAAAGCACACACATTTCATTGTACATCTGTGTTTGTGCATGGAAAAAAATTGGCCCATATATGTCAATATTGTCAATATAGCCTCAAAAAATATAATTCAGCCTTGAGACTATATAATCATAGTATTTATCGGGGGGAAGGTTCATCTGGTTATTAGTCATTGATAGAACCTGAAAAAAGCAATTTTTATTTGAAAGAAACAAAACAATAAATGACTAGTATATTTCTGAAAAATTTTCCTGAAAATTCTGACAGTTTGACTAAAATATTTCTGTAGCATAATTGTGTTATACAATTGCATCCAGTTGGTGAATTCCTCTTAAAGAGTATCACCTGTGATAACTTTTTTAAAAAGTTTAAGTTCATAACTTAACAATAATTCGGCATTTATTATTACTTGAAATTGTTATTTGGAATAATTGTGTGTAGCATGATTTTCCAAAGAAACACTATGTGGTGTTATGTTACTCATTGAAAAGGGTGGTTTGAGCTATCAGTATTTGGTTTGCAGGGCACCACCACTGAAACGGAAGTTAGAAAGAGAAGGCTAAGTTCTTACCAGATTTCAATGGAGATGCTGGAGGATTCCTCTGGAAGGCAAAGAGCCGTGAGCATAGCCAGCATTCTGACCAACACAATGGAGGGTAAGAAGCAAGCCATAGCATAGTCAACCTTCTATGATTATGTGCTTTGTAGAACTATTCCTTCTTCTCATAGAATTACTGAAGATTAGAACTACCTAAGATCAGAACTGTATAATAGACCTAAGTACATGATAGAGTATATTATTATCACATTGATTACAAAAACTAATATTGGTCTTACTTCTATTTGACTTGGGTCCTTATCTTGTCTGCAGAATAATATTTCACCACTTGATATTTTATCAGCGAGTATTTATTCTTATGTTGCATTACCCATGTGCAAATAGAGTAACACTCTTCCCCTTTTAAGTCTTGGTATACAGAAGCACAGGGAAACATCTCTTTCAGGCTTTAGTCTGTTCTCCAGGCATAGAAGTGTTGATGGGGGTGGGAAAGGACTATGACTATGAATGAGCTGGACAAATCAAAACCTGTAATCCACTCCAACGGGGACCCTAAAAAAGGTCTCTCCTCCATCTTCTACCCACATAGAAACCATTACGTTTCTCCAAAGGACCGCAGACACAAATGCTTGTTGATTTCGACACACAGGAATGGGCAGCAACTATTACCTCCTTGTTACCTCCTTGTTCAGACATTAAACAGTCCCTATTCCTTGAAGTCGGGCCAGATATTACATTAATATTGCAATTTTGTAAGTCAATTATATGTCAAATCTAACATATGTTCTTTAGACTCACCAGTTGTATCATGCTCTCTTGGTGTATTGGATATCCAAATAGTCACATAATAATTATTTTATAACAAGCTTCACCTATTAAAATTTTTAGTGATGTTTTTACATATGAGGCTAAAATTCTACAAAATATGAGTGAACCACAGAAGCAGATTTGGGACTGAATCTATGCTAAAAAGAAGGATATACCACATTCATTGTGTGTAAGATCAGTGTTGATGTGCAAACAATCAGAGGAGAGAATGGGTCACACATATTAATAAGGATCACATCATTAGTGTTCCTAATAGGTACTTTTAGAAGAAACAATAATTACTAATATTTAATAAATTTAATAGTCTATAAAGTTGATTTTAAAAATTTGTTTTGAGAAAAAGAATATAGTAATTTTATCTATCATAACCTAGTTATTTTGAAGCAAAATTTTAAATTCAGTCTTTATTTTCTGTATTTAAGAGAGAAAAAAGTCAATCTGCATGACATTTTTAATGAGCATTTTCTGAAAATATTTAATGTAATTGTCTTCTCAAGTTTGTTAAGCTGAGTAATATGAATGTCTATTTGCAGGTATAAGCATCAATTTTATCAAATAATGTATAACCTACTAGCAACAATAACTCATTTTATTATTATTTACTATTCCTCTTTATTGTCCCCCCAGAACTTGAAGAATCTAGACAGAAATGTCCACCATGCTGGTATAGATTTGCCAATATGTTCTTGATCTGGGACTGCTGTGATGCATGGTTAAAAGTAAAACATCTTGTGAATTTAATTGTTATGGATCCGTTTGTAGATCTTGCCATCACTATTTGCATTGTCTTAAATACCCTCTTTATGGCCATGGAGCACTACCCCATGACTGATCAATTCAGTAGTGTGTTGACTGTAGGAAACCTGGTAAGTTCCTTTGAAGTTTACTTATTTCCTTTGACAGGGATGGGAGAAATAGAACAAAGGAAAAAATCCATTTTTTCAGTTTTGAACCCCAAAATTATATTATCTTTCTTCATAGGAAGAAATGTCTAAGGGAATACTGCAGGGAATTTCAGAGATACAGTCTAAAATTTGATGCTGATTGTTTAAGCCAGTGTCTGTGTTGATCGATCATGGTGTTTGATTGTTGTAAACTCCTCAAAATCTTTACAGTTCTTCTTGCTGGAAATGTGGGTCCAGGGAAACCATGAGATCTAATCCTTGCTCCAGAAACATGTAGTTTTAAGCCACACAGCTTCTAAGAAATCATGTTCCTTAAAGGGACAACCCAACAATTGATTTCTATTTAAAAATGGCATAGTTATTTTTAATTGAATTACTTAATAAAATGCTTCAGTGATATTCATACAAGAGAAGAAATAGTAAAAATGCATTTGTAATTTAGCCATACTTTTGGTTCAAATTACTTATGAATACATCTGTATCTATGTGTGCCAATTTCCATTTCCTCCTGAATCTATATGAAAAATTAAAATACATAAACATGTAGGAAATGTTTTACATCGATTATTAATCAAGACCTTTCTCTTCACTAACTCAAACAAACTTGGGGCAAGGGGTCGTGGGAAGACTGATTCATGGATTGGAAGGAAAATGTAGACTACCAAACCGTGTAAAGGATAATATCACAGGTTTCAGGAACAACTTTAATCAAGGGCTAGGACATAGCACAGAAGTTCACTGCAGCATTTGTCTTTAGGTCAGGAAATGTTCTGTGGTAACTCACTTGTTTTACATATTACAACCTCTGTACTGGAAAAAGACTGGCTCTCTTTTTGAGTTCCAGTTCAAAGACTTTCATGATAGGACTTCTTTGGCATAATTTGGGTCAGATGCTCACCTCTGATTTAATCAGCATTGGCAGGAATCATGTGAAAACATGGCTGTCCTGAGCAATCATCAGGTGGAGGAGCAATTGCCAATAGAATTGCATAAATGTGCACCCGAATAAGTAACCTCAACTTCCCTGCATTATTTGATTCAGTAGAACACCCACCGCCTTCTTGAGATTTTCTTCATCTTTGGCATCTGCAATAATATTTTTTTCCTGATTGTTTCCTTGATCTAATCACTCCCTCTGATTCCTTTTTTGTACTTCTCTTCTTAAGCCTAGTAAGACCTTGTTTTTGAGTCAATATATTTACATAATTAACAACTCTAGGAATTATCCACTCTAGTGGTATAAGCTGTGTTCTAGGCCTATATTTCCAACTCTTATAGATCATTGCTCAAGAATTATTTTAAACACAATATGTACACAACTGAAAGATCATCTTTCCCATAGTTTATTGAAAGTATTATCAATCTAACTTCAGTCTTGTGTTACCTCTAGTAGTGGCCTTCCAGCCTCAAGGATAGAAATAGTACATCCATTTTCCTTACTTTTCTTTTATTTCTTACATACAGCTTGATATGAAGACCCATTATTTTTCTCTCAAGATATCTATTTTTAAATCCTATAACTACTATTAAAATATTTCTAGTACTCTTCATTCAGTATGCTTTCACCTTACTAAAATATTTGTCGTCTGCTTTTGTGATTCAACACTCTTTTATCTGGTTTTTAAGACTCCTCATCTGATCCCACCTTTCCCATACTGTCTCATTGTTCATTGCTTCTTAATTGGCCACCATCAGCCCTGTCAGAATAGCCTTGTCACTGTGCCATACAAATACCACATAAACGTTTATTTGTTTACATATAGGAGAATAGTTCTCAGTTCACTGTTTCCACATTCACATTTAGAGTATCCTGATTCAATTCACCTCACTCAATTCTTCATATTCTTCAAGGTCCAAATACAGCCCTATTTCCTCTAACATGACACTCAGGCCATGTTGAATATGCTTTTCTTAACTCCTAATGCATTTGTGAAAAAAACGTGGTTGAATATTAAACATATTTTTGTTGTACGATTCTTGGTTTTCAAATCCTTTATAAATGACTCAATGGCAAAGGCTGTGTCCCATTTTTCTGTTGTCTCTCCCAGTGTTTACATGGTGGTGACTTAATACAAACCCACTGGTTGTTTCCTACTCAAAAAGGCTGCTTTGGGTAGCATGTTTTTGTGAAAGACTACAGGCTTTGGAGTCAGGTGAAACTGGATTTGACCTCAGTTGCCAATGCTTACTAATGATATGGCCTTTAGCCAAGTCTGATAAACAATCTAAGTCTTTGTTTTTTATTACTAAAATGGGTATAATAATACCCATCTCCCAGACTTGTTGTGAAGTGCAAATGAGGTAATGTGAGAACATCTAGCATGTGCTCAATAAACAGTTTCCTTCCTCACATATATGCTATTAACCTTTTGGACCTTTCCTTGAAATATTAATGGAAAATATTTCTGCTCTGGTTCTTGTATTTTTCCCAGGATATTGGACAGTTAGGGAAGTTGAACAAGTGAAGGAAGATTTTGGAAATTTGCCAGAATGAAGCAGGAAATTGAAGTTTTATAGAATTCCAATGTTGAAGCAGTTGAGTATGGAAGCACAGGATAAGAGGTTTTATTATAGGATGATTGAGTGGAAAATCACTAGACTAAAGCACTAAATCTGGGTCCTGGTCTAGGTGTTCATGGTAAATATCTGTGTGGTCCTGAAAAAGTCACTTAGATCCTTTGGTCTGTTTTCTCAACACACGCATAAACAATGAGCGTGTTGGACTATATGACTTTTTATGTTCCTCCCAGTTCTAAAATTTTATGTTATGGGTAGTGACTGAAATAATGAGGTAGGAAAGTGGGATGGGAGATTGATGATTTGTAGATTGATTGTGAGGGAACCGTTGGTAAATTCAGGTTAGTGTTGGGGAAACAAGGCTCATCACAATACAGAGCATAAATGACAAGGAGCAGACACTTATTTCTAACCACAAGAATAAGAGAATATGTAAATGGACTGTCCCTGTCAGCTGAAACCTCCTAACCATAATTAATAATAATGTCTTATATCAATAAACCACTACATAGTTTACAAAGTAATTTCTCATATACTATCTTATTTGATACCTTTGACAATTTTATAATATTTATACATATGAAAAATAACCTATATATTTAATGCATATGTAGACAGAGTATGAGAAAGAGTGAGCGAGAGAGAGTGTTTTATGTAACAGGCACTTAGCTAACTTTGGATTGTATTATATACCATAGATGGTGACATGTCATAGTTTTGGGGGAGTTTATATAATTTGCTCATTAAGATAAATTTAGAATTTCTATGGACTAGTTTATTATTCCTCAAATTACTGCATACTGCCTTATAGATAAGGACATCGAGGTTTTAGTTGAATTGATAATGAAAGACTATAAAAGAGTTGGGGAATTTTCAGCCTTGACTTGGATCAATGTGACCCTTTTTTGTATCCTGTTTGTGCGGTACATCAAAATTACATCACTTCTCTGTCGATTGGATTGATCAAATTGAGTATCAAGAGACTTCGAATCTCTATTGAGTCTCTCTAAGATGCTCTGTGTTTTGTGGGGTATTTTTTGGTTTTTGTTTTGTTTAAACATTTCAACCATTATAAAACCATCTTAGAGATTCAATAAGCAAGAAAAAGTCCATCAATCATAATAGGTTAGACATCTTCATCATAACAAACATTTCCAACTAACTTAACAATGCTAAAACTAGACTAAAATGTACCAAAAATAATCTCAGTGATTTTTAGGGCCTAAACTGAAAACATTTAATGAGATATAGCTGAGATTTTGAATTGCAAATTGTAATTAAGACCTTATTTTTAAAGAGAAGTTTCATGATGAGATTACATTTTAGATGAGTATAAGTTTAGAGTACAGATTTTTAAATGCAAGAGATCTGCTCATTTCAGAGGAGCTGAAAAGATTACCTTATAATTTTCTGTGGAAAGAGATATTTGTAGATCTAACCTGAATGGCTTCTAGCTCATTTTAAATAATGTATTTCTATCATCAGAGTGCCTATTTCAAATAACAGCTGCTTGTGAAAGTTTTATGTGTGAAATAAAATTTTTATAAGTTAGAACTTATTTTACATTTACCAGGGAAACTCAATTATTTGAAAAAAATTCCATGGTGAGTTAGTCTATAAAATGAAAAAATTATTTTGCAATGTGCATTTTGCCATATATGTGGATTTTCATGTACTAGACTTGCTCAAAATACATTTTATTTCTATCTGAATGAATGGATGACTAACTGCAGTTCAGCTATTTTTTCTGGGATGAGTATTTCCCTTAGATCTTTCTGTGATTGAAAAAATGAGGTGTTAGTTGAATTTAACATTTGTAAGAGTGGCTAAAGATTTCTTTTAATGAATATGATATTTTCAGAAATCAAATAATTTTAATACTGTCATTTTGACAGAATTCCTTCAAAGTAAAGGCTGATTTATCTTGGTAAAAGCTTGACTTTGCAGTCATAAAATGCAGCTTTTACCTATAGCGTATTAAGAGAATTGCTTTAAAAGACTTTCTGCAAGAATGATTTCGTTACTCTTCATGTCTTTGTTTCTCTTAAGCTGTGGTTTTGAGTTAAAAAGCAAATGTTGTGTTTATTTCATTGTCTTTCTCTCTATTGTCAAATACACATTTATCTAGCCACTCAAGTGATTTATTAATCTTAATTATAGGTATATGCATACTGAGAATGTTCTCATGCTGGTTTCCATTAAATCTGCAGTTCTTTACTCTATTAATCCATTAACCTTAATTCTGAGGCATGCATCCAGAGACCATAATTATAAACCATTGGTGACAAACTTACTCTTGTTTCAGGAATGTTTGTAAAATTATATAAATGAGATGGTATTCCTTAAAATAAGTACAAAATCGAGAACAAATATGATTTTTACCAAATTTCAAGTAATTTTTAATAACTTTCAATAATATGTAGATTTGTCCCAGATGTAATAATATACAAAAAATAAATATGGCTGTGATTATGGCAGAGGAATAGTGTATCAGAAAGAGCAATAATTTAGTAGCTATTATCCAGTATCAGATTTAAAATGCAGACAATGAAATGTTTTAAAATCAGTGTTTTTCCTGGAACTCCAGCAAATTCATTAAATAAGACAAATCCACTGAATAAAATACTTTCCCGGAGGAAAACTGCTAAACTTGAATTGATTTGTCACATTTTGTCACTTTAAATTTTAGATATTTTTATTCATGGCTGTTTAATATTCTTTTTACATAAATTCTTGCAGCATTAAAGTTTTTCAGTGCTTTTTTTTAAAGTAGTATTATTTTACTTTAGGTCTTCACTGGGATCTTCACAGCAGAAATGGTTCTCAAGATCATTGCCATGGATCCCTACTACTATTTCCAAGAAGGCTGGAATATCTTCGATGGAATTATTGTCAGCCTCAGTTTAATGGAGCTTGGTCTGTCAAATGTGGAAGGATTGTCTGTACTGCGATCATTCAGACTGGTAGCTGCGTTGGCTCTGTTTATGTCCTGTCTCTTGTTGGCATGCCATTTATTAATATTTCATAACATTTGAAATTGAACAAATGTGCATTTATATAATTATTAATTTGAATGATATTTTAAATTTACATCATTATGTGATATTCTAAGAAAATATATTAACATTCTTTTTAGAGCTAAATATAAACTATTTCCTAGGAATGATAAAAGTATTGAAATACTTTATCATGATTACATATGTAGGGCACATTAAAAAACACACATGTGCTTTCTAAAATTGTATTAAATATATGAAATTTTTTTTGGCCTTATAGTCTATTAAGCAATGCAAATAAAAACTTTAGGCCCCAGTTAATTTTAGCTTTTTACTAACTCTACTTATATTAGTTGAGACTACTTCAAAGTAATATGTGGGAAATTATTTGATGTTATTAGCATCTTAAACAATTGTATAACAACTTTTTTGAATTACAGCAAAAAATTTTATTGAAAAATATGTAAAATTTTTATTGGAAATTAAGTAAAATATGTGTTTTTTTAAATTGAAAGGAAGCCTTTCTATATGTTTTTTAATCAAATTAGAATATTTTACTATTATTTTATAATGGCCCATTAAAAATATATAACTGATATTTTTAATATTTTGTTTTACTCTCTAAAATAGAATCTGAAGATGACATTAATTTGCTAAGTTTAAAAATGTCTCTAATCAAAATATTAATTTGTTTTCATGGGGCTATCTTTTGGTGAATCAGAAATATTTTATTTATTATTTCTGAAATTTTTATCATTTTTATTTTTGCATTTAAACAATGTTATGATCAGATTTACAATTCTAATATTATTAACATTACTTTTTCTGTATTTGAAATTGAATTAGTTTAGTATATTTTGAGTTTTTACATCCCTCAGGTGTGGTTCTACAATATGGCACACTAATAAAATAATGTATAATTTCTAAAATTATATTGTGATTACTACTAAGAGTATCTACTACTAAGATTACTACTAAGAGTATCTTTCCACTTGATTACAGCTTCGAGTTTTCAAGTTGGCAAAATCCTGGCCCACACTAAATATGCTAATTAAGATCATTGGCAATTCTGTGGGGGCTCTGGGAAACCTCACATTGGTGTTGGCCATCATCGTCTTCATTTTTGCTGTGGTTGGCATGCAGCTCTTTGGTAAGAGCTACAAAGAATGTGTCTGCAAGATCTCCAGTGACTGTCAACTTCCACGCTGGCACATGAACGACTTCTTCCACTCCTTCCTGATTGTGTTCCGTGTGCTATGTGGAGAGTGGATAGAGACCATGTGGGACTGTATGGAAGTGGCTGGCCAAACCATGTGCCTTATTGTTTTCATGCTGGTCATGGTCATTGGAAACCTAGTGGTATGTATGTATTACAAACGTTCATAAATTAGAATCAGATCAGACAGTAGCTAGGAAGGTGGCCTGAAAACATATATCTGGTTTTGTAGTAAATGGCCTAGACTCAAATCCCCCTTGTAGCACTCTGAGCATGAGCAACTTGCTTAATTTCTCTGATGCTCAGGTTCCCATTTATAACACTGGAATGAATAACAAAACTGAAATCATATGGTTGATATGAGGCTTAACTGAGGTGTGTCTCTGAATGATCGGTGGACATAAATATTAGAGTTTCCTTTTTTTTCAAAGAAAATATATTTTTATCACCAAGACTAATTTTATTCTAATACTATTTTTCTAAAATAATAATCTCTACTAAATCTAACTATCTGTTGTATATCAAAATCGTTCCTTACATGTTCATAGTTCATATTGGCTTGCTTACTCAGAGGCAAATGCTACCAAATTTCGAAGGCAAATTTCAGTGAAGTAGGGCATTATATTTCAGCTATGTACTATAATTATCAAGGTAACTTGGAAGGGGACTAAATATTTTCTTCCCTGAATTTGTATTATTGAAGGAAAATAAATTATTACAGTTTAAATTATTCATATTTGTGGAAACTGTCCATATTTAAAAGGCTTAACTTTTAATTGGGCCTTAAAACCACAATTTGTATATTTCTATGTTTTAATGCTTCAGTTTCTCAGTCGTGTGGGCAAAGTATTTCTTTATATCATCATATTGGGCCTTCTCATTCAGGGGTACATTTCAAAGGAAATTGCTCAAAAGAGTGCTAGTGGGATACCTATGAACATGCAATTTTTTTTCTGAATAGTAAATCAAGGAGCTCTAGATTCTGAAAAAAAAATGTGATACAGAAATAAGGAAACAAACTGAGGCTTTTGCTTTGCCTGTGTCTTCCTATCATGTAACATATTCTAAAGCTCAGTAACTACATTTCAAGCTAAAAATATTCTTATAAATAAATTTCCTTTTATATCATAACTAGTGAATTATTATGCATTAACTATAATTTATCAGTTAATTGGGTAATTCTTCCACATATCCCAATGATACTCTAAGATTTAAGATTTCCTCATATTTTTCCACAAAATAAAGGAAAGAGAAAAGCAACTTACATTATACGGGTCTGGCCTAAACCCTGGAATAATTTTAGATTTTTCTCCATCTGTTGAGCTATTTGAACACAAAATTTCCAAGTATATTTGATGTTAAACCTTATATAATTTGCAATTAGAAACTTCTGGTGTTATAAAAGTTTGTGGCTATTAGACCAAAGGAATTTGTATTTTAAGTATGTTGTTTTTATACATATCATCAGGTTATTAAATAAATTAATTCATTACACACGTGAAGCTAGAAATTCCCTAGACAAACTGACAAGATGAAGTAAAATGATTAAGATGAAAGTATCTTTTTTTTCCTCATGGGCAAAAGCCATAAATGTGGGGTTTTGTCTTTTCACTAGCAAATCTGAGCAGACACAATTTAAATCTTAGAAGCTCTGCTTTCATAGTGTCCTTCTCAGCAGGAAAGAAGAGATGCTTGTTGTACCATTTTGACCTTGGAATAGAATATCAGGTTCTTTTAAATAGTGTATGATTTAGATATACTGTCTGAAATATAGTAAGCATGAAATAATTTAGCAAAGATCTATGAATTCCCTGTTTAGGCTGTTACTTTAATGCATATTTCAATATTAATACAGAAATTTTTCTTTTAGGTTCTGAACCTCTTTCTGGCCTTATTGTTGAGTTCATTTAGCTCAGACAACCTTGCTGCTACTGATGATGATAATGAAATGAACAATCTCCAGATTGCAGTAGGAAGAATGCAAAAGGGAATAGATTATGTGAAAAATCAGATACGGGAGTGTTTCCAAAAAGCCTTTTTTAGAAAGCCAAAAGTTATAGAAATCCATGAAGGCAACAAAATAGATAGCTGCGTGTCCAATAATACTGGAATTGAAATAAGCAAAGAACTTAATTATCTTAAAGATGGGAATGGAACCACCAGTGGTGTAGGTACCGGAAGCAGTGTTGAAAAATATGTAATCGATGAAAATGATTATATGTCATTCATAAACAACCCCAGCCTCACTGTAACAGTGCCAATTGCTGTTGGAGAGTCTGACTTTGAAAACCTAAATACTGAAGAGTTCAGCAGTGAGTCGGAACTAGAAGAAAGCAAAGAGGTAAGAATGTTTTTAAAGTGTTTTATTGTATCTCCTATAATAACTATGCACTATGGTCATTTACTATTTTTATTGTGTTTATATGCATTATTAAATAGTCATACTGAAAGTCATGTATATAGTGATATGGGAGAATCATGAAATACTCTTTATTGGTAAATCTGTTTATAGAAATTCCAACTTTCCACAGGAAATCATCATTCTGAACAATTAATATATTCATTTTCTTGGTAGCTTGAAAACATATGGTTAAGAATTGTGGCTTTCAAAAAAAGATTTATTTAATACATTCTACTCTAAACTACTAAACTACATTATGCTCTTTAAAAAAAAATCAATGAACTATATTTTATTCATCATTGTGAAGTATCATCTCCTTACTCTCTATAATATGTTAGGTTTTGCTATGATGTTTTTAATGTGAAAGTTTTGTGTAGTTTTTGTTAACCTCTGAAAGTTTTATTCACGATGGTAGAGTGTTTCATTTATGAAAGTGTTATACATATCGGAAAAGTACAAGTAGGACTGATTCTATTTTGCCCAGTCAAGGATGAAAAAATCTATAAAGTCTTCCAGATTAACTTGAAAATACTAAGAACTATTTAGAAAAACTCCAGTTGAGAATTATAATTAAACTGTAGATGGAGAACCTACTCTTACTGTCATTACTAGTTGTTTAAATTAGAGAAAGAAAGAAAAAAGAAAGAAAATAAGAAATTATTCCTACTATATGATTAGAATTCATAAGTTTCCATAATAGTAGCTTAATGGCATTAGGTCTTCAATTCTGTGTTGTGGAGAACAGGATTAAATTCTTTTACTATTATTTATGTATTTACTTTAATACACTAGCAGGAAGTAAGTCTAGCACAGATGGAGTTATAGAAGATATGTTTTAGCTTGAGAGTATAATGTTGACACCATGGGAATCAGACCAATGATGGCTGATTTTGTGAGCATATTTTGGAACTTTCTTTTTTTAATAAATGTGCCAGCAGAATTTGATTTGAAATCCTTATAATAAGTAGCTCACAATAACTCACAGCTTCCTGGTTTTTTACAGGAATTTCAGAGTTGTTGAGATATAATATAATAGTAAATTGGAAAATATTTCGAAAAAGGTAAAAATACATACAAAATGAGGTAGAAATATTCTTTCTCTGAATTCCACTCAAAGTCTGTTTAGTGAGTTCAATTCTAATTTATGTTGCTCATTCTGACAAAGTAAGAATCCAATTCTAATTTTATTTGCCATCAACTGACATAAATTTATTTAAGAAGCAACACCAATCAATTAGCAAGCATTTATTGAGCACTTTTTGTGAATTCGGTACTCTACTGGATACTAGGAGTGAGAAAGAGTTAAAGGAGAGCTCTATAACATAATTCCCCTTCAGGGAAATCTCAACATCTTTGAGTAAGCTAACACTAACTCACGAAATCATTAAAAACCTATTAAATCCTGTATGACTGCATATTATAGTGCTGAGAACAGCAAGAGCAGTTGCTAAATGGAAGGGATAAGATTGAAACAGGCCTCAAAGTTTGGGTCCTATACAGATGAACAGAAAACAAAAAACTGAAATCTAACTGAAGGAAAGCCAGAGTTGAGAGTGAGCTTACTAGTAAGGGGAGGCAATGAAATAATCAGCATGAGTAAAGTATTTGGTTGAGAAGATAGCGGAAAATATATTTGAATGTGTAAGGTAGTTTCAGATTATAAAGTTTTGAATTAAGTCAAAGAGTTTGGAATTGGCTGCATAGTCAATAGGGACTTATTGCTTGCTCTGAATCAGGGGAAAGCAATAGGAAAGTGATGTCTTACGAACATCTATTTGATATCAAAGAGCAAAACAGTTTAGAGTGAAAGATAAGAAAGATTATCTTGGGGAATATAATAATAACCATTTGATAGCAATGAGGTGATGAAATTCTGGGCTACTGGAATAAGTAACGGGAACTAAAACTAACTGGGAATTTGACAAGCCTGCTAAAGAATCTGGGAAATTGGAAAAATTGTAATGCCATTGTCTGAAAGGCTTTCTCAAAAGAGTTACCAGGTTTTTGTGGGAAGAGGAATTCAGTTGAGATATACAGAAACAGAAGTAACGGTGCTGGGAACCAGAGTCTGGGTGAGAGGTCAGGATCTAAAAATGGATTTGATAAGGCAAATTTTGCAATTATCTGATTCCCTGAAAATGGAGGAGCTCACCAAAGAAGTAATCATAAAGTGAAAATAAGGGAAGACTGGGAACAAAGTAGCATAAATAGCTTGGGATCAAAAAGAGGTCGAAAAGCCAAAGAGGTTAAAAAAAAAAAACTTTTGATAGATTAACACCATAGATTGTATCACATCAGATCTACAGAAAGTAAATATCTTAATTTCCTTTTGCCAAATGGTTCATTTCCAAAATACTTCAAAAATGTCATAATGTCCACAGATATTTCAAATAACTGCTTAGAAGAATATTACTTCATTGTCATTTCTTTTAAATGATGTAAACATCATAAATTGGAAATAATGAGATACAATTTCTCCCTCATTATCAAGTCCCAGAAAACATTTTATTACCTGAACAAAAATTCCTTATTTGGTGATATTTTATAACCATTCTATCCTCATTCAAGCTAATTTTGAATACAACTACAGAATGTAATGAAACTGATTAAAATGTGCAGATGGATTAGTGGGAAATTCATCAAATTAAACATAAAATTATATATTTTATAAATCTAGAATAAAATTTCAAATTATCTTGCACAGTAATATTAAATTCAACAATAAATTATACGTGGATGATTTGGTAAAATTAGTGCCCCCAAAAAAGAAATAGAGCAATTCTCATATATGCTCACACAGATAAAAAGTAGACAGTTTTTTAAAATAAAAGCAAATATCAGAGTGTTCTAATATTACAGAACAGATTTAGATAAACTCTAGCAAAATGTAGTTTTGATTGGAAATTTCCAAAAACTGCTGGCATCGAACACTGGTCACATTTCAGGTACATAGTTATATTGGCTGGGCTATTCTTTTTTAATAGCTATCACACAAATATGCACACACATTAAAAAATATCATCTCCATAAAGTGACATTTTGGTTCATGTTTCTTGATCTCAAGTAGCAAAAGAACACTGAGCTCTGCTTTGGAGGGCACAGAGTGTCCTTTCTTTTTGGAGATAAAGTGAACACTCATGTAAGTTAAACCCACCAGAGTTATACGTTTTTCACACAAAAAAAAAATTGCATGAAATTTCTGTTTTAAAAGGATGCAGAAAATTAATCATTAATTTTGATGGTATTTGAAAACTATAGCTACTCTATTCCTTCCATTTATTTTCATAAAAAGTATACCTGAATAGTGCAGCTAAAGAAAAATGATTCCTAAAAGTTTTTAGAGATAAAAATATGAATTGCTATTATTTTATATTATATAATATATATTATGTGTGTATATTATATCTGTGTATACAGATATCACTAACATAAGCAGGCTAATGCAGAAACAAATGTAAACCTTTGCATGAAAAGGTGGAAGGGAATTGAAGGCATGGATTTCAAAATAGTGATATTTTTATCTTGGAAAAACTTGGAATTATATTAATCTTTTGACAAGCTCCAATGTAGAATTTTGTTTGTTTTTATATTTTTAAAGATTACGTAATCATGATTTCTTGAAATTTTTTTATGACTATGGATTTTTACAATTTAGTTCTGAAAAGATTATTGGTTTGTCTCCCTAAGTGAAGGATATAAAATAAATGCTTTTACAATCATATTTGAAGTTGAATTCCAGACACAATCTAGCAATATCATTCTGTGACCTTCACTGCTTACCATTCTTACTTCTCACAGGGGTAAAATCAAGCTGGAGCCATCAGGAGTGCAGCTCTGGTGTTTTTTTACCAGCCAGAGGCCACCACTTTTGACCCAGGTTACCCAAGCAAGTTGTACATGTACAATCACTTTCTAAATGAATTTTGACTGGCCTGCATGCTACTCAGCTATGTTCCTTCCCCTGCCATGGCAAGGAAGTGCTAGACTTGTCCAGCTGCTCTCTGCTGAATCGTGTGACACATCACAGCATGGTCAGGCGAGACGGGCAGTCCCGACATCGTATTTAATTCTGCTAATGAATTTTCAGTTTAGGCTTTCAGTCTTTTAAAATCAGTAATTGCATGCTCTGTAAGATTTATAATATCTATTTTAAAACATGGTAGGAATGTTTAAGGTTCACTATAGTGAAGGATTTAAGAGAGCATGCATTTTTTATTTCTCTGCTTTTATTTCATTACAATAAGACCACACCTTTTGTTGTTGATTCAGCCCTTATAAGTAAATTGTATTACCAAAATGAGCCTCACAGTGGTATTTTTTTTCTGATAGTACTGCTATTTTCAGGTTATTATATTCAGATCTGTGAATATAATTTTCAACCTATTCAATTCATGTGCTCCAGATGGAAATATTTGCTTTCATGTTTTGGGGGAAAGACTCTGTAAAAAAGAGTAGGTTGATCATGAGTTTTTGGAGATGAAGGGCCATAGTCTGTATGCATTTGGGCACCACATATCTTGGATTTTTATGTATTTAATAGCTTAGGAAAGTTGTCATGTGTCTGCAAAACCGTAGTCATCATTGTAAAGTAATCCAAAGAAGCATCATGATATGGGGCAGGAAAAATTCATTGCATCTTGATCATTAAGCTGTTGGTCTAGTGTACCCACTTTTGATTTGGAATTTTCATGATCTACATTAATTTCTTTCTAAATATTCTATCCAAAACTGAGCAGACAAAAAGAGACTTGGAAAGTTTACAATTTTTGGTTATTAGTTATTAATTTTAGTTTTAAAAGTAAAGGGCATCTCCCAATATTATTGTAGGTTTGTGGATTAATTAAGCTTTTAGTTTATTTTCTTGATTTCTTTCTCCTGTTGATATCACTGCTTACTGGAATCTCAGCCAGAGTGCAGATTCTGGGAGGGAAATCAGGAAGCCAAAGTGAAAAGTTCATAAGTATTGAGCAGTTTTCAAGGCTTTTGGTGACAAAGAATATCTAATTAGAGTTTGGGACGGTGTCTAGGTTTAATTTATACATACTTTCTTCTTCCTTAAAGATGATTGAGAATTAGCTATAAATGCAACAAATTCAGGAATTAAATTATTAGTGAAAAATAGAGAAAAAAATACAGTCCCTGGCGATTTGTGCAATTTTTACTTAGCACTGACTTTTTAGTTTTAAGAGTAAAACAACATGATTAGTCATTGAAGAAAATCTGATTTATTTTTCTTCACAAGCAGAATAGAATTAAATAGTACTGGCAAATTATTATTTACACCATGTTTACAACAGGATTCCCTCCTCCTTTTCAAAGTCTTTATGGAAACTTTGAAAGTAGATACTTGACTAAGGTTCTGAGCATGTGCCTTTCTGGAAAAAGTGCGGTGCTCTGTTTTCAGAATCTGGAAAGCAATGAGAGAGTGGCACTAGCTTTCAATTTCTCCGTTACACTGCCAGCATCTTTCAAATGCTCTTTGTGAAATTAAATGCAAGGCAACTCTTCTAGAGATACAGATGAATGTGTGAATAGCCATTTTAAATCCATCTTGACCTTTAGAGAACTATCTTGGTGCTTTAGTGAACCTCTGCTGCAAAAGATCCAATTAAGGCTGGTTCAGATGGGAATTTTTGTGTCCCTTCTTCCAGATAAATGGCCTTTTTCTTTTGCCTTCTCGGTGCCCTTTTACCCTACTCTTCAACTACAACATAATTATTTATAGTTTCACATACGAGGTTCTTATTAATATTAAGGCTATTTTAAAATGAAAAGAGCACCAGAGGTGTTGTATACTTAACATATATTGAGGTAAACTAGATAGTGGTGGTTTATATTTTTAACTATTTGATAAGTGGTCAGAAAAAAAAAAGCTGTTGGTTTAGTCTTGTTCTTCCTGCCTTGGACAAGCAACCAAATGCCTCACTGTGTGGCTGCCTGTTCTTCAAGTGAAATGTCATAAGTCAAGATATGGATATGCATATCCAAAAGATCAGACTAAGGCCCTGATAGTATGTGGCACCAAAAGACTTTCTGCCTTCTACTAGCAAGATAAAATCCAGCATTTTTGAGAAAAAAAATGGCTAGACTTTAAAGGCAATCTGTAATGGCTGAATCTTTTGTTTTGCCTCTTGAGTCACACAGCAATTTGTGAGAGTCACACATTTGATAGCTGATTGAAAATAAATGAAATGTGAGCGCATTTCAGTGGAAGTAGGCCAGTTGCTAACATTCTCTTCTATCTCTGAAAGTTAAATTTCATTATTTAATTGGATAAAAATCAAGAGCAATATTCATCAAACGGGGGAATTTCTGTATAAGGTCATGTTAGTAGGGGGGAAAATGGTCTCATGGCCTTTTTGGGTGCTAATTCTATCATTTCTTATGTTGAGAGAACCCATTCTTCTGAGTGGTATTTGTAGTTAACCTTCTTGAAAACCTCATATTCAGGTACCATGTCTTTGAGAACATGGTTCTTGGATCAGGGTGCAGCTTCCACAGCATTGCGCCGGGCTTCTGCTACAGCCAGGCATGTTTTCTGCGGCTGAATTAGGCCTGGAGAATGTTGCATCTTAAAACCTGCTTTCCAGCGTGCATTTGTAGAGCATAAGGCATCATCCCTCTGTAGATCCAGTAGTTTCTACAAGGGATGGAAGAATCTAACTTCTATCTGCCATAAAATATTAGAGGGGTAGGGAGAAAATAGTACAAGAAAACAAGTTTGAACTTGTACTATGTGGTTTTATATGGAAGCTTTCTATTGTTATGCCTATATTCCCAATTATATTTTTCTAACTACTTCAGAACAAGTATTAATTTTGGTTATTTAATATAGTCATCAAATTTCTTAATATGGTAAATTTTGTTTCAGGTTTCTTTGCTTTTTTTTATATCATAGTATCACAACTATGACAATATAAAGAAAGTAAGTTATTCTTTATATTTATCATTGGTTACTTGTTTTTAAATCAGTTACATGCTTTTAAATAAATTTGGAAGTCACTTCGGTATGGCTACGATAAGACGTATCATAAACTTTTCTTGGCTAGAGTGTGAATACCAAAGTTTTGAGCGTAATTTTAAAATGTTTAGATTATTTAGATTATATCAATGTACAGAATTAGTATAGATATTTATTATATGATGTATAAAATTTCAAATGCTCAAATAGTTTTGCAGGGTGTAAATTAGTGATTTAAAAATGCAGCAGTAAACTTCTTTATGTATCCAGTGACTACAGCGTATCAGACAGTATATCATATTGGTAAGTTGTGTAATTTAATAAGAGCACAATTCACATTTTAATTTGTAAATGTAGGTAAATTCACAATTTTAGAAATGTTATATAGTTGATATAATATTTTCATAACCTCATAGAATAAAAGATATATACTTTCCTATGATAAAAATGTGGCCTATGGAGTTGAAAATTAAGGTAGTACCATTTCTGACAAATAATATTAAATCATGACTAAGCCTGGTTCTCCAACTTGGGAGAGTTGACTTTATGTCAGCCTTCATAGGGAAGGAAGCCTCCCATAAAACAATTTTTAGTAAAATGAACACTAGCTTCCCATCTTCTAAGCTTTGGTTCACAAGGGTCATTGGGCTTGGAAACACTTGGCCCACAAGACCCCCTCCGAACATTCCTTGAGAAGCTTTCCAAAGCCTAAGTTAAAAAAGCTCATCCTTATAATCAGAAAAACTGAACAACCATAAAGCATTCTCCATGTAAATGGGCTCTACTCCTTGGAAAAGAGTAGAAAGAGGGCAGGATTTTTTTCCTTGTCTGTTTTCAAAAGACATGTTGTGCCTCATAATGCCAGGAAGAGAGAGCTGAACTAACTGAACACTGTCCCTCTCTACTTTAAGATGTATAAATGCATAACCTCCAAAGCTATTAGAATATTGAGATTATTTATACACAAACTGTTAACCACATTCACAAATGTTTATAATCTAAAAACTATATAAATAACAAAAATATATCAAGAGGTCCAAACTCGGTAAATAATTAATTCAATTGCTATTCAGGTTAGTGGCTATTATTACTCATGCTGTGAAGGATTGTTTTAAGTAGTATTTGTATTTAAATATAAGACAGCTGCAGAATATATGGCAGAAAATTATGTGAAAAATTAAACATTGCACAATTATATTAACAGTGGTAAAATGAGAAGTGAAACGTGAGTTTATTTTCTAAAGTCTTCAAATGGGAAAGTATATGTGTATGTGCGTGTAGACATATATACTTTTTCACATTCTTCCCTCATATCTCCTTATTAAATGTCTGCTAATATTTTAGAGGAACACTTTGGAAATTCTTTCCATCATTAAAATATTATTAATTAAATAATTTCTATTCAATAATAAAATACATTTTCTAATACAATTAGATAGATTAGATAGGGCTAGGATTGAGTTATATATTAAAATGTAGCGATGAAATTATCTGAACACTAAAATTCTATCTATCAGGGTAATATAAAAATACATTCGATCATTTATTCACTCTTCATGAACACAACATAAATATTTATTTTCTATTCTATACTTTGTGATATATTGGATCTTTTTGTATATATATATATGTGAGTGTATGTGTGTGTGTACTTGGTATATGTGTTTATATATATGTATGTATATGTACATAAATACATACATTATTTATGGTAGTATTTGGTAAAAGGAAACAAGTATAATGAAATAAATGTTCTATAAAACTTAGCATGGAGAAGTCATGCAAGAAAGAAAGGCTTCATGGAGGTGGTGAACTATGACCTTTTTCAGAAAAAGTTATTGAGCTCGGATTAGCCAACAGGAAGAAGAAACATGAAACTTTTTATAACTAACCTCAAAATAATTTGGTTTCTTACTAGTGTTATTTATTCAGTGGGCGTTCTTGCTGTCACTCACCAAAAGTCATGGTGTCCAACCCATAAACTACCAACAAAATTGGAAGCGAAAACTTAGTTGCTGAGACCAAACAATTATCCAGGGTTTTCTTAGTTATACCAGAAGCTGCTACAGTTCTACCCATAAGTAGCGTTCCTATGTCTTTCTTAAAATAATAAAGATATCCTGTCGGTAAGAAGAAGGAAAATCCTAGGAGGAGGCAATGTTTTGGCTTTCCCATGTCTCCAAAATGTAGAGGAATTTAATGGTAAAAATTCTTGTACTATGATGATCCTAAGAACCATGAGCCATGAGCATATCCCATACCATGAGGTGCTATATTATAAAATCATGGTTTGACTTAAAGTAATTTTCACAACATATGTAACTGGGTATGGTTAATGTCACCTTAAAAGTAATACCACAGAAAGTGTCATCTGGATACTACTCTTTAATTAATTCACATTATAAATTATTAAATTATATTTGCATTATGACTTCTACAAATCAGGAATTTTGAGCCAAATTTCCCCAATATGACCTGAGTTTAGGGAGTCATTTAGGTCTTTTTAAAAATAACACATTAACTCTTTCAGAAGACTAGAGCAGAGTGACCTTAACACTTAGCTACTAAAGTTAATGGGGGCTTTGAAATCATTAACATATCCATACACTGTTTTTCATCCTAAAAGCTTTACATTATCTAGGTTGTGCTGTATGTCATGTCTTTGCATCAATTTTCATGAAACATTGCACATTCATAATGTCTTCCCAAGTGATCTCAGAGTACTTATTAGGTATTTATTCTTATAACATTAAAGTGGCTCTTCTAGCCATGTGGCATGTCACAATGATTTATTTAAAGGAAAAATCCACAGACTGATCACATGTTGAATTCAAAATGTGCTCCTAATGAAAGTCTATACAGATTATGGACATGTCATTTAAGAAGAAATTTCCATTTCATTTAAAATTCTTTGGCAAGTATTGAACTCAGTTATGCAGTTCAAAAAAAAAAAAAAGAGACAGAGATCCATCATTTTTCTGCTAGTAAAGTAAGAAGAAAATTATGTAAGCCGTGAAAAATATAGCTCAAAGTTGAAATATAATGACTGTGACTAATGTTAATGTGCCACTCTTCCTTTCTAAAATTACAGAAACATGGACAGTACTTAGAAACAACTGGTAACATGCTTTGTCTTCTGAAGATTTCCATCTGAAGAGGTGGAAATTACAATTTGCTTTGATGCATTTTAATTAACATAATCATTAGTAGATGTCAGCATACTACTTTTATCAAACTATTCTTGGTTTGGCCTAAGTATTTTCGTATACAAAACAGAGATCATAAAACAAGCTAATCAGTACAATCCATACTTTCCAAATTACCCACAGTGAATGCTCTCTAAACGTTTTTGTCTGAATCAGGTCAGTAGCGACATTATAGTAGGACTTTATGTTCAATTTTTAGTACATAATTATCAGTAACATTAATAGAGTCAAATCTATCATTTGTATCATTTTGACACTATGACAGAGTGTTTCCCAATTAGTTGAATAAAAGGGGCAAAAATCACATCTTTAAAATGGAATTTTGTTTCCAGAAATTAAATGCAACCAGCTCATCTGAAGGAAGCACAGTGGATGTCGCTCCACCCCGAGAAGGTGAACAAGCTGAAATTGAACCTGAGGAAGACCTTAAACCAGAAGCTTGTTTTACTGAAGGTAAATGAGCTCTAAGGTGATTAAACGCAATCTCCCATAGTTCTTTACAGAGACCGAATATACCTCATTTAAAGAAAATGTTTAAAAGAAATGGTGAAAGCATATTTGTCTTTGTTTACCTCTTTTCTTTTAAAAAGCTAATTGATCTATATTTCCAGATTGTACTGTAGCAGGGACTATGCCTGGACAATTAAGATGATGTGATATGTCTTTTTTTTTTTCCTCGTCTCCCAGAATGTGAGGAAGCTGACCCTATGAGATAATGGCACTCTGGAATGTCATGTCATTGATATTGCAACCCCTTCAGAACTCGTTGGCAATGGTGTAATTTGATTTAGAGATGCTGCAGTAATTACATTCATCCCTTACAGTTTCAAATGTGGTTAATTTGTGCTGTGGCCAGAGCTGTTTAGAGACGTAGCTGTGTGGTAGAGCCTGGGCAGGGAGAGCAATAGTTGTCCTCACAGCGACCAGCATAGTGTATTGCACACAAATCAATAAATACTTATTAATTCAATGTGATTTTAATCTAATATGCGTAGTAGCTCAGAGAGTTTAGAGCAGAAAAGCGGATGGAAGTTAGAAATAATATGAAAGCTAGGAGGAAGAGGACAAAGGAATAGGAGACAATGACTGACAAGATGAGTCATAGGTGTGACTAAGAAAAGCACTGAGGCTGAAAATAAATTAGCTCGGGAAAATTGACAGTGGCTGATACCTGGGAAGACAGCAGGATTTTCTGTGCATGGAAAGGGAGCAAAAATCCAAGATCACATTAAAATATGAATAAACACGAATGTGTAGTTTGTCCCAAACCTGAGAGATGTACCTGAACATCGTTTCCATCAATGGAGAATTAGTTATTTTAGAGGAGGGGTGCTGAAGATAACTGGGGAAAGAAGTAGCCAGTTACCCTGTAAAACGGTGGACTGGGACTGGGATGGGGAGGGAGCAAGGAAGTTTATTTTTTCCTATTTAAGATTAAAATATATTTTTCTAATTTTTTATATTTTGTTTAGGATGTATTAAAAAGTTTCCATTCTGTCAAGTAAGTACAGAAGAAGGCAAAGGAAAGATCTGGTGGAATCTTCGGAAAACCTGCTACAGCATTGTTGAGCACAACTGGTTTGAGACTTTCATTGTCTTCATGATCCTTCTCAGTAGTGGTGCTTTGGTAAGTGAACTGCGTTTTGGCAAGAATCAGGTTCTAGTGGAATAACTTATTCTCCAGAAATACCAGAGAGCATACACTGAGTTTAAGAATCAAAAGAGGAAGCATATTTGTGCTTTGCAGAGCTTGGCCCCCAGGGTTTGACTGTACAAAATTCAGTCCAGAACAAATCAGAACCATGAAACAGCCAGATGGAATTTTTCATCTGGTGTTTATCTAACAGATGTTTTCCTCACTGAGACAACCGTTTTCAGAGACATGTTGTAACTACATTACCTTCCGTGTCAAACCCATCCATTTTTTTCCCTAATAATCATATTAACATTTACGGACTAAAAGTGTTTTTTTGTTTTCTTCATGTGTAATCAACTTATTCTGTCAAAATAAACCAAATCATTCAGGGAATCACAGAAAGTAATGTTGGAATAGGTCAACCCTATCCCTCAGTAACAGAACTACTAGTTATTTTCTGAGTTCATATTACTTTACTAAAAACATGTCTTTGTGCAGTAATTGAGATACAGACTTTTGGGTCAAAAGCAGAGAAGAAAGCACATACTAAGTCAATAAAGACGTTGACATTTTCCTGCCAACATTTTTCACAGCTAGCTTTAGTTTTTAAATTTTGCCTCATGGTCATCATTTGTTGGAAATAGCAATATTTATCAAATTATTGCTTTGTACTCAATATTATACTAAGAAATTTTTTTCCAAATATTTAGAGGAGGCAAGCCATTCAAGTAAAGTAAAATATTCTTGATTCACAGGCATTTGAAGATATATACATTGAACAGCGAAAGACTATCAAAACCATGCTAGAATATGCTGACAAGGTCTTCACCTATATATTCATTCTGGAAATGCTTCTCAAATGGGTAGCTTATGGATTTCAAACATATTTCACTAATGCCTGGTGCTGGCTAGATTTCTTGATCGTCGATGTAAGTATCCCGAATGATTTTTATGAAATTATTTTTAAAAGAGGCAAGTTGACATTTTATATATTTCTATGATTAAGACCTTGACTTTTTGAGTACCTAGTTTCACTAATAATGACATAATTATGCAGTTGGTTTTTTAAAAAAAAATTATAATAAATGCAACAATGAGGAATGGCTCATAGAAAAGAGTAGGGGAGGTCCTAAAAATGTGGACTGTGGTAGGAGAAAACACACGGGGAGAATCGTTCTACACCACAAGCAGAAAGCTCTTTTTTTCTGAAAGTTAAGGACCTCAAGGTAAGGAATAGCTAAAAAAATCTATAATTGACAAATCTAAGCACTTAGCTTATTAACAGTTCAATTTAAAAAAAAAGTCTCCACAAGGCAAAATCAAGATAGATTTGGGGTCAGAAATTGTGAGAATTGCACTTTAATCCCTTACTAGAGTACATGTAAGTAAGTAATATTAAATGTACCCATTTACTGTATTCATTCGACCGCATGATCTGTAGTGATGATAAAATGCATTAACATTTTTAAATCAGTTGTTGGATATCCCAGTAACTAATCAGATATTTACCATGCAAAGAGTTAGGGGCAAGTCTGTTTTGAATCTGATTACCCTGGAGTGAGTAGTCATAGGAACATTGCCGGTTATGGACTCTATCTGACTTGCAGCCTACTTTTTTATTCCAAATGATGGAGAAACACTGGGGCAAAATGACAGTCTTCTGGTTCTTTGTAGTCTGTGATATTCCATTGCACAAGGCTTCACAGTCTCCAACAAAACAAGATGCTTCCAGCACTATCGCTAGCTGTTTCCTAACAATCATAAAGCACTTTATTTTTAGCTCCAACATTTGCCAACATGAATCAATGATTGCCATGCGTGTGCATTCATTCTTTTTATCACTTTTAACAAGTCTGGGTCTATCCAAATTCTACTCACCTTCCTCCCACACATACATACTCATAATTCTATAACCAAAATGTGTTTAACCCTTTAAATTGATAAGAAATCTACTGCCAAGTAGCTTTTAATAGACCAGAAATGACTTTCAATTTCCATGGCTGGCCTTTCATGAATAATAGAGACGAATTTTAATATTGCTCTGAAAAGCTATCTACAAACAGGAGTTCAATATTTTCACATTCTGCGGCTAGAATGGACCTTAAGAAATATCTAGACTTTATTCTAAACTTTAGGAAACTGAAGTCTCAGTTTAAATCATTTTCCTTAGATAGCACTGCTACTTAATAACAAAGCTGACGCTAGTGTCCAAATTTCCTAACTCTCAATTCAGCACTCTTGAAGATTGCCTGTCTAATCCAGTATAAATGCATTAGTCATTATAGGCAGTTGTGTGTGTATATGTATGTGTGTGTATCAAACTGGCTTTGAGATTTAGCATTTAAATCTTCTTAAACTTTTCAGAAGATCGAAAAGATACTATCTTCATATAAAAAACTAAATATATATGCTATTCTATAACTATATAAACTGTAGTATAGATGCTGTTGGACACACAATGAACTAAATCCATAGTTTAATTATTATTTATTTAAAATTTATTGAAAAAATTGTATGTTTTGTGATCCTTAAGGATTTTTGCACAAATGTCATCCCTGAGAAAATTTATCTGAGCATCTGTCATAACAACTTCAAATTTGGTTCTAAACTATCTACAGTGCTGATGTGTTCAAAACAAACTCCAGGAAAAGATTCAACCATCATGAAATATTTATTGCCCACAGGTGATTTCCACTTAACAAACAGCACAGGTTGAATGGAGATGCTTGATGTTCACAGCTGTGGAATCCTGTTCCTGGCTTACTCAAGGGCTCATTAGAATCCCAACCAGCTGCTCTGTTAAGGTGAACAAAAGCAGCACAGGGACACTTTCTGATCCCAATATGTATTTCCAATTGCCAGCAAACTCTAGAATCTAATGGCTCCTGCCTTAGTTCTTGACATTTGTTGCTGACATTGGCATCCTCAACAATGAAGCTAGATTGTTATTAGTAGCACGATATGATGCCTGCCACTTTCTAAGCACTTACTGTGGGAATGCCACTAATTAAGACCCTTACATAATAATGAAAATTACCACACCTGATTGAATGCTTAGTGTGTACAGGTGCTACTAAAAACACTTTACATATGTTAACTCACCTAATCTTCAGTATTCTATGAGTTACAAACAGTAAGTATTCTCATTCTGCAGATGGAGCCACTAAGACAAAGAGAAGTCGTTACTTTCCCAAGTTAACATAGTTTATACGTGGCCAAACTGGATTTTGTACCCACGTAATCTGGCTCTAATGACTGTCTTTCTAACCTGTACATTCCAAACTTCGTTATAAATGTCTCTTTTAATTATAAAGTATTTATTAATCCTTTTAATAATCCTATGATGATGTGCCTTATTATTATCTCTATTTTGCTACAGGTTTTATCTTTATTTTGCAGGTTTAGAAATGTAATAAAGCTAGTAAGTGGCAGAGCTACCTCTCTCCAGCATTAGACTCTTTGCTCCATATTTTGCAGTAGGGCACAGATCTGTTTGGTATACTGTGTTGAACTAGTCAAAGAGTTCCCACATGACACTCTAAAGGTGATTGCTTGTACATGGTGGTGGATGAAAACAATGAGATGGTGCTGTGCTAATAAGTACACACCAGCTTTGCATTTTAGCTGGAGCTCTTATGGAGACAATTAGATTAAATTAAAAGAACTTTGAGAGAAAGGAACTGAATAACTATGAATTGCTGTCATTTCACATCAATTTCTGATCTCTCTCTATACATACTTCCATGGAAACAGTCTAGTACGTGGTTTAACTTTTCCTATAAATTCTTCTAGTAGGAATGATTCACTTCGTCCATTTCTTGGGAAAATTTAATTCTCTTTTAGCATTATTAATTTATTAATAAGAAACATTTCTCACTGACCAGGTTTAAAAAGATAGTCCTATTAATTTAACTATAAATTTCTATCTCCCATTCTTTGAAAGATTATGAATTGCAGCACATAAAGACTTTTAACCTCTAATTCTGGTCTTTCCTGAAACTCCAACTCAAATTTCTATTTCTTCCTAGATAATACCTGCTAGCACATCTCCTATCTGCGTACATTCATTTTCTTCCTCCTCCAGTCATGTGTCTTTTCCTAAATTCCCTATTTAGTCTGGTGTTAATATTTCTACAAAGCCAAACCAGATATCATCTTTAGCCTCTCTTTTGCCCTCACAGCCAATCAATCAGCAAGTCCTCCTCAATGTTAACAACTTATAAATGAGTTGGGAGTCTCACCCCACTCTCCAACACCACATCAACACCACTGCAACTAACTGGACCAAGCAGTGGCTCTAAATGTTCTCCCTGCCTCCTGTCAACAACTTCTTCAAATATATTCTTTAAGAACATTCAGGCCGGGCGTGGTGGCTCACGCCTGTAATCTTAGCACTCTGGGAGGCCGAGGTGGGTGGATTGTTTGAGCTCAGGAGTTTGAGACCAGCCTGAGCAAGAGTGAGACCTCATCTCTACCAAAAATAGAAAGAAATTAATTGGACAGCTAAAAATATATAGAAAAAATTATCCGGGCATGGTGGCACATGCCTGTAGTTCCAGCTACTCAGGAGGCTGAGGCAGGAGGATCGCTTGAGCCCAGGAGTTTGAGGTTGCTGTGAGCTAGGCTGACGCCATGGCACTCTAGCCCGGGCAACAGAGTGAGACTCTGTCTCAAAAAAAAAAAAAAAAACAACATTCACATGACTCTTTTTCTTCTTAAAGTCCTTCCCATAGGATACAATTCATCAGCCACTACTCTAAACAGTAACAGTAAAAGCAAATAGAGGGTTTCATTTGTAATATTAATAACTTTTATTGAGCCATAAATTGTTCTGTGTCTTTATTGCCTCTTAATTCATTTGATCTTCACAACTTATGAGGTATCTACTTTATTATCCCAATTTTTACACGAGTAAATTGAGGCACAAAGTAGTTATCTAGCTGTTGAGTGAATATGTAACATGTATCAGTTACGTAAAATGTCAGCAACAATGCATCTCTTTCCAAAAAGAAATAATTAAACCTGAGGATAGAGTTGTAATTACGTACTCCATAAACAGAAACAATCATGCTCATTATCAATCAAACCAGCACTTCAGATATTTTTCTAGTAGTGTCCTTGATTAAAGATGATGCATCCACTAACAAAGATACTGTGATTTGTCTTTTCAGCATAAATAACATGTAATGTTATTTTGATTTAATCATCTTGAAATTACTAAATTAAGAATTCCATACAAAGAAATAAACTTTGAGAGATCATTTGATTCAAAGTCCTCATTTGAAAACCAAAACCAAAAATGATGTTTTGAAATGTTTAAGTGAAATTCCTGTGGAACCCATGGCTTCTATGGTCTTTCCTGACCACACAGCGGTCCCCCGTGATGTGCCCACCAGAATTTACTCCTCCTTTCCTCAGAGACGAACGCTTAGATCTCCCGCTTTCCACTACCACATGCAGTGCCGTGGTGACCAAGATGCTCTTCTACAGCATGTGAGCATTGTGGATTTTCTGATCTCGTACAAAGTTAAAGATCAATAAATAAACTGTAAAAGTCTAAGACAGAGTAGAAGGGATGTCAAAGGCAAAGAGGCAGCCCTTGAGTTACGAACTCTACTTACATAAAAATGAACTCCCATTTCTGACTGATGTTGCACAGGGAATACTCTTTACTTCTCACAGCTGTTGGAAATCTTCACTCCTTTCCTGCTGTTTACCTGACCCACCCCAGCTGGCCAAATCTCTCCATTACCAGTATCCCCAGGCTCCCATCTTTGCCAGAGTCCTCTGCCACCATTCCTATGGTAGCTTTTTACCTGCCCCTCACCATGACCTGAGCCCCTTTCTAGGAGCTGCTTAGCAGATAGGAAATAGGGTTGCTCTGGGGTGGGAGTCAGGAGGTGTGCATATGGCAATCCGAATCCAGGTTCCCTTGCCCTAAAAAATATTGAGTTAATGCATATGCTATTTAAGCCCCTTAGTGCTATTAGGGAAAAACCTCAATTGCAGGATATACTGAAAGGGGCTTTTGTGGTCTGACAAGGAAACCCAGCCATACTGTTTCTGCGTTCTGACCTCTGTAGCAAGTACAGATTTTACTGTGTAAGTTATGAAGATGTATTTCATTCTACTCTCCTGCAGGGTTGGAGAGGTTGGGCAAAGAGACTCAAGAGTGTCCGGCTTTCTTGTATACAAATTTTTGATCAATTCTGTTTCCAGCCACATCCATTGTACGTCCCTGTTTTTGAGGAATCAGATGCCTGCAGGTCCAGAATCTTTTGAGTGCTCACTGGGACAATTAGACTTGCTTCTAGAGGCACGAGAGTTTCTGCTGTTTTTTCTCTGAGGAGAAAGTTATCATTCCTGTGCTTTCTGTAGTCTCAAGTTTTTTTAAACTTTACTCTTTATCATCTCTTCTTTCATTCTCTCTGTATTCTTTTGCTTTTCTTCCAATTGAATTTCAATAGGGAGTATAAATATGTAGTTTGAACAGATAGATTACAATGAAAGTTTAGAAAGAATATATATTTTACTATTTAGTTAATGACCTTTTACTTACTGATTTGCAGGAGCTCTTTTTATATTGAGGAAATTTAATATTTTGTCACATGTGGTATAAATACTTTTCTTACTCCGGCTTTTGTCTCTTGACATGCAGAAATTTTTGTCATGCAGAAATTTTTCATATCAATTTAGTCCAATTTATCAGGCTTTTTGTTTTCCTTGGTTTTCTTAAGCTTACGAAGGCCCACTTCAAGACTATGAAAAATATTCTCTAATTTTTTTCTAGTTTTATAGTTTAAGGAGTTTTTCTTGTTTCTTTGTCCATTAATTTTTATGTTTTAATTTTTGACCCATCTGGCTTCAATATTATTTTTCTCTAAATGGTTTCTCATTTAATGAATAATCAGTGGGGTTTTTTTTCTCCTCTCACTTAAAACCCTCTCCTTTACCACATACCAAATCCCAGTATGTCTTGGGTCTCATTTAAACTTTATTTTTTGTTTCATTCATTCCTTTATATACTACTAATCTGACAGTTTTACTTACTATAGATTTATAATTGATTTTAATATCTGGTGGTATTTGTCCTCTCTGATTGCTTTTCTTCTTAAAACAATAATATTTCAGATTATTCTTATACTTTCATTTTTTTCATGTTACTTTTTTTAAAGTTTGTATAGTTCAAAGAGACTTCTACACAAACTTGAAAAGTTAATACAAAAAATACATTAGTCGACCACCTAAAATAATTTATTTTATTGTTTATAATAGTTTTTCACTTGATTCTCTTGGTTTTTTGAGGCAAACAACCATATATCCTTAAATAATGACTTCTCCCACTTTTCCAATTCTGACAACTCTCCTTTTTCCCAGAAAGTATTAAATAATAATCTCAGTAATGAGCATATTCTTTTATCTGCTTTTCATGAAAATGCTTCTAGATTTCACCATCATAAATTCTACAAGCTTTTAGATTGAAATGTATCATTAGAATGTATAGAGGTGATATGTGGTTTTTATCTTTTAACTGTTCATGTCTAACTTTAAAAATTATCTTTAGCCATTTTTAAGGAAAATAAATTCCTATTGCTTGGCTCATGAACCATTTGCAGGATTTCCAGGCTGTTCTTCAGAACCATGGACCACCTTACTCACATTATTCTTTTCTTTCTCAGTCTTAGTTGCCATAGAAATGTGGAACGGTGTGAATGACAACTGTATCACCCCGAAACCTCTAGCATACACCTTTTCATTTATTTACTCTGTAGTTCGGTAAAGTACCTGGATTCATGTAAATTAATACTAAAAGTTCAGTTTTTTAAAATGGGTGTCTGTTACATTTTGCACACATTAGCAAGCATTCTTTTTATGTTTAGCACAAAAGAGATGAAGATGAAAACACTCTGTGTTGAAAAATAAGGGACAAATTTGCTGAGGTGAAAACACTAGATTTTAAAAACAGAAGACCTAAATTCCAGTTATATCTTGCCTATTTCTGTCTTTTCCTGAGTTAGTCATTTGACCATTCTGAGACACAAAGATAATGAGTAAAAAGGATTATTATAAATTGTAAATCATGCTACCAATATAAGAAATTATCTTCTAACTTTTCAGTATGTTGCAAATCTTTAAAATTTTTACAAGAAGCTATCTCTGCTTGTAATAGATTTGAAAGATCTTATTTCAAAATTGTCTTAAAGCATATTACATTTTTTACAAGTCAAACGTAAACCAGAAAAAAATATTATCCAGGTACGGTGGCCCATGCCTGTAATCCTAACACTCTGAGAGGCCAAGGCAGGAGGATTACTTGAGGTTAGGAGTTTGGGACCAGTCAGAGACAGAGCGAGACCCCATCTCTACAAAAAATAGAAAAATTAGCTGGATGTGGTGGCTCACACCTGTAATCCCAGCTACTTGGGAGGCTGAGGCAGGAGAATTGTTTGAGCCCAGGAGTTGGAGGTTGCAGTGAGCTATGATGATGTCACTGCACTCTAGCTGTGACTCTGTCTCAAAAAAAAAAAAAAAAAAGTGAGTGATTAAGCAGATTTTGATAATCTTATTGAGTAATTTGCAAGGAAAAAATAATCATTTTAGGTTACTTAATTAAGCCAATCTGCAATGAATATTTCCCAAATTCTAAAATATCTTTTAAATTCCCTTTATTTTCCTAAATAAATCGAATATGCAGCAGATCCCAGCACAAATTTGGGAAATCCAATGTCAGAAAGTTTTTATGGTCTCCTTTTTGGAGCTTGTAGAAACTCTAGGACACATGTGGTCTAGAAAAATGGTAGTGAGTTCCTCCGATCCTCAATATATCATGGCTGCAACTCTGGCACTTTGTTGTCTGGGATGTGAGGTCCATTAAAAAAGTGCAGTTTCACTAATGCCCAGCTTCACTAACAACACACAGTTCCATGCCCATGTAGGGTGGTTATAAGCAGGTAATGCCTCCCAGCCTTTGAACACACAGCTTTCTATCCTTCCAGCATGCACTGGTTCTGGATGTTACCTTTCTTTTCTTTTCAAAGCATGAGCTTCTTTACTTCAAGGTCTTGAGAAATTTGCAGCCACTTCTCTTTAAAATCCCAGTTCTCAAATAAAGGACTTGGTTGGGAGGATGAGGGAAGTCTTCAGGTGGTAATTCCAGAAACATAAAGAAGTTGTTAATGCCTCCTGAGGAAAAGGAGCCCAGAACATAGAAGCCTGCGTGTTCTCTAATAACCTTTCCAATCTTTCCAGTCTTCTGTACCAGCAAGCCCAAGACAGAAATGAATAGCTTAATAAATTATCCCACCACTAATCAAGTTTAACATTCAAGTCATGTATTATTCTGTTCAATTCTGTGAGATGTATGCTAAATTAAACAATGAGGAGACAGTGGCTTCATATGCCTTTAAAGCCTAGGTTCTGCTTTTGGTGTCACCATTTTTTGGGCAGATCATTGATTTCATCCTACCTCACAAGGTTGTTGGGAGAATTCACTTAGATCCATTTTCAATAGCCTTTTTCACAGGAAATTAAACCCTAATGCCCTTAAGCTATCCAATGGATATAATGAATTAACTTCTCTTCTATGCATCAAGGAAAGCACTACTTATTTACCATCCTTGCAAGACCTGAGAAGATGATCATTCAAATCATTTTGTATGCTCTATGATTCAAATGAAGAACAAATTTTTTATAATGGATGCAAAAAGGTTAAGATATGCTTTCGAAATCAGATCATTTGAGTTCAAGTTGCCAACTCCACCTATTATTAGCTGTGCAACCTTGGTTTTTTTTTGGTGTGTGTGGGGCGCTGGCACTCAACTTCCTCACCAATAAAAAGGCAATAGTGACAGTACTTCCTGGGATTTATACAAAGAATATCAAAGCAAATAATTTCAGGTTCCTCCTCCCAAAAAAAAAAAAAAAAAGACATGTCTTGTTTAATCTTTCATAAATGTAAGTAAAATTTAGCAAATGTATAAATACAGGTTGAGTATCCTTTATCAAAAATGCTTGTGACCAGAAGTATTTTTGATTTTGGATTTTTTCCAGATTTTGAAATACTTGCATTATATTAATTGAACATCCCTAATCCAAAAATCCAAAATCCAAAATGTTCCAATGGGCATTTCTTTTGAGCATCATTTTCTTTCTCAAAAATATTTGGATTTTGGAGCATTTTGGATTTCAGATTTTCAAATTAGGGATGCTCAACCTGTATCAGAAAGATGTATATCACTCTGAACGAGAGATACTATATTCTAAATCATAAGTCCAGTGGTTTGGATAAAAACTTTCTAGATAAAAATTTCCCCTTAGTTATTTATCCAACATGTATTGACATCCAACCAGTGTTAGACATGTTAAGAGAAGAATATTTCACTCCAGCTGATAAAAAGCTTATATGACCTAGAAGAGGAGGTATCTAACCAATTAACTCTACTACATGGTAAATGCCTCCAGCATAACCAAGACACTACATAAATTCAGGAAAGAAACATGATTTCTAATCAATAATATTAAGGATCTGGCTTTTGAACTAAAACCCAAATTATCGGTTGAAACGGGATCCATGATGTAAAATATCTAGCTAGAAGTGTTTATAAGTGCTTATAAATATGGGCAGGTATCCCAGTTTCACTGATAAGAAAAGCAAGGATATAAAATGAGGCTGACAATGTGAGATGATCCCACCATGTGGAAGATGAAGGTTGCCGAGGTATATCCAAACATTTATTTGGTCAGTACTAAGTAGACACCACATCCTATGCCTTTAGTCAACAGTTTATTCCTTGGTGCACTAATTAATATTTTTTTCCTTTTGTAGGTTTCTTTGGTTAGCTTGGTAGCCACTGCTCTAGGCTACTCAGAACTTGGTGCCATCAAATCCCTACGGACACTAAGAGCTTTAAGACCTCTAAGAGCCTTATCCCGGTTTGAAGGCATGAGGGTAAGGAGAATAGAAGCTCTCTAATTATTCATGTCAGAATAGAAGCTCTCTAATTATTCATGTCAAAATTACATGTAGGTATTGATTTAGATATAGAAGAGTGCCATACTCTTCTGACATATGCTTCATGGAACTACAGTATTAAAGCAAGAATCTTAGGGATCACAAAGCCTAGCCTCCTGAAACAAAAGTTTATTTGAACAGGCCCTCAGAAATTGTTTGTGGCAGAACTAAAACTAGAATCCAAGTCTTCTGATCACAGTTCAAGGCTATTTACATAACACCCTAAAACTGTGTGCTGCCAGTTATTTCTTTTTGTTGCTTACACACATTGAAATTACTGACTACTGAAATTCTTCCTAGAAGGGGAGTTGTTTTCCTCTTAATAGTTTGATTTCTCCAAAATTAGTAGTAATGAATGAAAGGGGAAATGGTTTTTGTGTGCTTTACTTCTTAGATTAATATCAGTAATAAAAATTGTAGCCTCTAACAAAATCTATATAGTCTAAGCAACCAAAGCAGAGGGATAGGATAATTAAGCAAGAATTTCAGGCAACCCCCAGAGTTTGTTTTATAGATCTCCCTTTTAAGGGAGCATGCTGAATGAGCTTCGCTTTTCAATAGCACTTGTATTTTCCTCTCCAGCTCTTTTCCTTAATATGTATGTTAGGTACGTAAACATAAAATACACATTTATATAGATACACACCCACTTGCCACACCCCTCTCAGTACTATTTTGCACAAAGGCCAGTTTTGTTTAATCTGGCTCTCAAATACACATGGATATTGAATTTCTTCTGGGCCATAGGGCTTTTTTGTAAGGAGGCGATTCATTTGGGGCAATAAAAACACTTCAGCCTTGACTTCAAAATTTACTCATCAGGGAGAATGAAACCACTCTCCAGACTTTCCGGAAGCATTGTAATCAAAGAAATACTTGATTGTTACATTGTAGTTTTATTTCATTGCTACTGCTAAAGAAAGTTACAAGATAAAATTCATAAAAATTACCATACAATTTCAAGTTCTTTTCAAACCTATCTTTACCATTAGTGATATTATGTAAGCCCTTATCAGTTTCATGATTTCATATTGATGGTTCATATTTGAGGGGAGATAGCAATTGAACAAAGTTTAAAACTTATAAATTTACTCTAATCTGAAAAATATCCTTAAATTTAGAATTTTTAATTCAGTAATATACAGAATTAATATTTGAGCTATAAAATATGATAATGTATTATGCATTTATTTGAAGATAAAAGAACTTGTGGAGGTATAGATGTCATTTTACACAGTAGGAAAAAAACCTGACAAATATTATATATATGGCTTAATTTCTAAAAGAAATAAAACTTAAGTAGCATAGGAAATTTTTACCATTTTAGATTATCAATATAAATATCAATATAAAATTCCTTGGTATTGATTTCTAAAATAATGTTTACAATGTTTTAAAATAAAACAATAGTTACATTTAATATAAATGCTTAACAGAATAGTCCAATATGAACTACATTAAATTAGATAAGAAAATTACTGTCTAATTCCCTAAAGACTTCAAAATACATTTTAATCTTTTCTGAATTTAATGAGAGGCAAAGTGACTAAATTTCCCTTTCACGAAATAGGTCAGCTTGGGTTGATAAAGTAGCATGTACCCCCCAAACATGTAAGAGATTATGGAGTAATAATAATGACAACATATTCAATATTGTTATGTCCAGAGATAAATTCCACCTCTTTTCCTAATTTAATATACTTTTTGTTGGGATTTAGCAATAAGAAAAAAGTAACTTAAATTCCTAATCTTATTCTTCATAGTCATAAGAAGTTAATTTGATCTGAGGGAACAGATTTAAGGCATTTTTAATACTTTATTTGTGAAGGGTTTGTTTACTCACTTTTTCAAATCATCATTCATTCATTAACATTCTTGAAAATTAAAATATTTTGGGGAAAGGTGATTATTTCTTCTGTTGGTATTCAATGCATCTTTTTTTTTCTCTTTTCTCCAGCATGCAAACATTTTCTGACTTCATCTTATTATATCAGGTTTTTGTTTATTTCTTTTCACACTGTGGCATGTTTTGCTTTCCTTAAGTCCTTAGCTCTTTAGTTGTGTCACTGTTTGTTTTCCCTTATGATATACGTAGTAGAAAATATTAGAAGAAACAATGTGTCTACCTAGCTTTTATTTAACTCTTTCAAGTGCATATTAGTACTAAATAATACTAAATAAATAAATTGTTTCCATTTTAACAGTTCATAAGCTGCTGTCTCTTCATTCCCTCTTTTAGGTGGTGGTGAATGCTCTTATAGGAGCGATTCCCTCTATCATGAACGTGCTGTTGGTTTGTCTGATTTTCTGGCTAATCTTTAGCATCATGGGTGTGAATTTGTTTGCTGGCAAGTTCTACCACTGTGTTAACACAACAACGGGTAACATGTTTGAAGTTAGCGAAGTCAACAATTTCAGCGATTGTCAGGCTCTTGGCAAGCAAGCTCGGTGGAAAAACGTGAAAGTAAACTTTGATAATGTTGGTGCTGGCTATCTCGCACTGCTTCAAGTGGTAAGTGGCTACCATATGAGTTCAGAAAACACCTTCGAAGTGTTTAAGTAAGATTATTTCTCTCATGTTCTTTATTTGAATGATTAATATTTGACAGTGGAAAAGTAGTTGATTATAACATCTGTAACATCAGCTTGACTTGACTATAAGAAGATGTTAAAAAAAATAAATAAAAAATAAAAGGAAGATGCTGCAGTTGTTTTATATTTTCCCCAGTGTTCCTCAGTGTTTAGTATGTTTTAATGTGATTTTATATTTCTGTTTCCTATTTTTTCTTGTCATATTATTGAGCTATCTATTGTCATTTTTAGCTTTCTGTAGCAATCATTGCCAAAGGAGCAATTTTATGTATTAAACTAACAATATATATTTGTACTGATGAATTAAAATACATGAATTATTAGCCAGATAATTTATTATACCAATGTCTAAGAAGTGTGATTCTAGTATGTGTGGAAATGCAAATCTTATGGAGTAGGCTTCAAAATGTGTAATGTTTAATTTTTTTAACTTGATAGTATATTAACTAGTCAATAATTAGTTGATGAAAATGATTGAATTGTGTTTAAACACAACCCTAGGTTTGAATCATAGAGCTTATCTTTTGGTATGAAAGAGAGCTGAGACTGAAATGGGAATTTCATGAATCAAGTCTCTAGTAAAATTTTAGTATACAGCTACTCAGAAGACTGAGGCAGGAGGATTGCTTGAGCCCAGGAGTTCAAGACCAGCCTGAACAACACAGCAAGAACTTGAACCAACAATAACAACAACAAAAAAAAAAATTGTGTAAAAAAAATAGACTGTCTTCTAAGAGAAATAAAGAAAACAAGTTCCAGACTCTAAATACAAATATTTTTCTATTTTAATTTCATTTTAATCTCTTCATAGAAAATATCATAATAGTATACAAAAAGTTATTTGTAATAATACTGTCAGATTTTCATCTGGTAAAATGTAACATTCTTGTATGATGTTTTTATGCACAATTCAAATATATATTGTTTACAGGCCACATTTAAAGGCTGGATGGATATTATGTATGCAGCTGTTGATTCACGAGATGTAAGTATCATTCAAATATTATTTATAGCTACTAGATTTTTCATGGTAAACATTGTTGATAATTTAACTGAAACATTCAGAATTTTATATTAGATAAAATTGTAACATTTACCATTGTATATAAAAAAGATCTTTTTATGCCAATGTGCTTCAATACAGATGATGTTTTAGTTAATATTTGTCTAATATATAATATATATCTAATATGAAAGCATATCTAACTGCATGGATCATGACACATCAGATTGGTCCAGTAAATAAGACTGTTCAGAGTGAGAAAGTTTTTCACTGGAAGAGCAACTTATCTCTCCCTATCCCTGAAGTATATGATAAACCAGAGTCTATGAATGAGCTTCCAAGAATATTTTAATATTATGATGCAGAAAAGCAAGCAAGTTTCAGGGAAACTCAATTTTGAAAATAGAAATAAAAATGATTCCTCAGAATATATCTGTTTTATGCTCATAGTTGTTGATGTTCTGCTATTAAAGCCATATTTCCAAGAGCTAGCATTTCCAAAACCAAATGGAAAATATTGAAAAAGAATTATAATAATGAGACTAATAATAGGTTCAAAATGCCCTGTTTATATCACTATTATTGATGTTAAAGAATATGTTACCGGTAAGACACAATGGGAAAATAGATTCGAGAACAATCATAAAACTTGCAAACTTTCTTTATCCTAGATCATGGTAGTTTCAACAAAAGAATAGCTTTTGCAGAATAATACCTCAGGGCAGGCAAAAGTAGCACTATATTAAGTAATAGCACTCACCACATTATTAATTTAGTTTAAGTATTCATCGTGTTGTTTAATATTATTTAATATTTTCAATATCATTTAGGTTAAACTTCAGCCTGAATATGAAGAAAATCTGTATATGTATTTATACTTTGTCATCTTTATCATCTTTGGGTCATTCTTCACTCTGAATCTATTCATTGGTGTCATCATAGATAACTTCAACCAGCAGAAAAAGAAGATAAGTATTCCTCGGCTTTTGCCTTTTTCCATTCTGAGGTTCTCTCTGTTATACAACCAAATAACCAGGATACCTCTGGCCATGACAGACTTAGATCGTGTTTGTATTATTTTCACTTTACTATGTGGTCAGTTCAGCTGCAAGGATTTGAGCCTTTAATCAGTGGCTCCTCTCCAGGTTTATCCACTAAAGAGCTGTGTAGTGTCTGACCCAAAATTGTGACCACTGCTTCAGACCCATCCAATCGATCTCCGATGCTTTAGCCTGTTTTACAGAGCCGTGCAGGAATTACCTCCACCCAGTCTTCCAACTTTATCTTCTCCCACACTTCATCCTATATATCTATTTCCCTACTCCTCAGTCACCACCCACCCACCCATTATCACCACCGTCACTTGCTAGGCATACAGCTCTATGAGTTTTCTGCCCTTCTCTGAACAAGTCATTTTCTTGTATCTTCAGGACTTTATGTGACATTTTCTCTTCCTGGAATGCTTTGCCTAGCAAACCCTTAATCATCTTTTAAGGCCTAGCTTAAGGGTACCCTCCTATGTAAAACCTGTCCCTGAATTTATCGTTGCCTCTGCAGTGCATTTTATTTTTTTGGCATATCACTGTACACTCTCCACCTATGTTTTCAGTTTCCTGCTCCATTTAGGAGTAAGATATTATATCTTATATATCTATGTAATTCTGGTAGCCAACACATTGTCTAGCACACAGAAAATATTCAAAAACTGTTGAATGAAGAAGTGAAACTATCAACAGTGAACTGAACTAAGAAAACATTTTTTGTTTTACAAAAGTGTATTTGAGATCCTCACACCCACTTCTAAATATGGTATATTCAAATTAGGATCCTGTAGTGGTCAGACTTTTATGTGCTTATGAATTTTTTGTTAGCATTAAAGAATTCAGAATTTCAAAGAATTTAGGTGGGCACAGCACCTCACACCTATAATCCCAGCACTTTGGAAGGCCGAGGCCTCCCAAGGATTGCTTGAGGCCAGGAGTTTGAGACCAGCCTGGGCAACATAGCGAGACCTTGTCTCTTAAAAAAAATGAAGAAAGTTAGCCAGGTATGGTGGTGCATGCCTGAGGTCCCAGCTACTCAGGAGGCTGAGGCAGGGGGATTGCTGAAGCCCAGGAATTCGAGATTGCAGTGAGCTATGATCATGTAACTGCACTTCAGCCTAGGCGACAGAGTGAGACCCAGTCTCACTTAAAAATTTTTTTCTAAGAATTTCACAGAAATGTGAAGAGCAGAATAAATCTTATGCAGTATAATAATATCCACTTAAAAATTTGAGAAAGATTAAAGGAAGGACAAATATCTTTTGTAAAAATGCTATTGTAACATGTTGGGATTGTATGGGATTGTGATCAGTTTTATACTGTATCTTTACTTCGGAGGTCAAGATATTTTTATGACAGAGGAACAGAAAAAATATTACAATGCAATGAAGAAACTTGGATCCAAGAAACCTCAGAAACCCATACCTCGGCCAGCAGTAAGAATTACTTATCTTCTTTAATGTTTCAAAGCCATATTTCCATATGATCAAATTGGGCAATGCTCTGAATCAGAACATATCAGGTGATGTCACCAATATATAGCCCTAATTATAAAGTTCATATTGAGTAGCACAGTTCACAACTTCTACACTCATTATGAATTACCAGTTCTTAAAAAGGAGGTAATGGTCTTTACAGTTTGTGAGTTGAAAACTTCCAACTCAGGGTTCCCAATAAGTGCTTCCAAGCAAGGTTCACCCTGCTGCTGCCAACAACACACCTGCTTCCTCCTCTGGCTTCCCATCCCATCCTCCATGGCCTCCCTCTACGCTCCTTGTTCTCTCCATTCTTAAGACTAGACAATATTCCTAATCTGTGCAGAATGGAAAAGAGTGTCGCCAAATTGTTTATTGTTTCACCAAATGCATATTCTGTCGTATCATAATAATGGAATGGCATAATAATGCCTATTTTCATGGAGCTGTACTCTAATTCCTCTATCTTCTGAGGTAGGTAAGGTAAATAAGGAAACTGAGGCCCAAAGAAGATGAGTATCATGCTCCAAGTCACAAAGCCCATAATTGCCAGAACTGGGACTTGACAAGTTCTCATGAATCCTATAACTGACTTCACTTTCCCATACTTTTAAAGTAGTTGAAGCTGGGAGGTGGCAAGGAGAAGGGTTAGGGAGGTAGAGTGCAGTACACATGAAGGAATGAACCACCGTCATTGAGGGTCATTTAAATGTGGAAGTACCATCAATTCATTTACATTTTTACTCTAAATGACTAAAATTTTACTTCCCTAATAAAACTACATTTAACAGCCATTTTAATATAGGAATTTTTAAAAGCATACGGTTCCTGAGATGGTTTGTAATAAGACAAAAATTTTTCTAAGTCATTCATTTTTGTTAAAACAGAGGTAAAGAAAGAGAGAAAGACAGATAAATTAACAAACATACTCACAGAGCTGGAGAAGTAAAATTCAGTAAAAAAGTGACTGAAATATTTTGAAGGAGCTAAATAAGGTATACCCCAAAATTTCTAAAATATTGATAAACTAGTTGGAGTTTCCATCTATCTAAAAGTCTGTCTATATGAATCTACTTTGTAAATATTACTAGCTATCATTTTTTATAAAAATGATCACACTTATTAAAATCAAGAAAAGCCTATACGTATTATATTATCAGCTGATTGCCCCAATTTTTGTGTTATTCTGCTTTTTCTTCCCATGAAACCTAAATAAACCAAATATGCATACTTTACTCTTGTCATATAATTTATTTCTCATTTCTCTTAACATGAAAAACAGAGCACACAAAATTGTTTGGGGTAATGTAAGGAGCATACACATTCATGGCCATATGTGGAAGAACCTTATCTGCAATTTTACTGAATCATTATTTATGAAATACATATATTAACCATCTCTCTCCCCTCTCCCTTCCTAGAACAAATTCCAAGGAATGGTCTTTGATTTTGTAACCAGACAAGTCTTTGATATCAGCATCATGATTCTCATCTGCCTCAACATGGTCACCATGATGGTGGAAACCGATGACCAGGGCAAATATATGACTCTAGTTTTGTCCCGGATCAACCTTGTGTTCATAGTCCTATTCACTGGAGAATTCGTGCTAAAGCTTGTCTCTCTCAGATACTACTACTTCACTATAGGCTGGAACATCTTTGATTTTGTGGTGGTGATCCTTTCCATTGTAGGTAAGAATGGTTTAGTTACAGAGAGGTGCAGTTGTAGGGAAATGGTTCCCCCAAGACCTGCTGGCTTCTAAACATGGAAATTAGGCCTCAGAATAATAATGCATATAGATCTAAAGTCCAATACTAACATATTTGAATAAAAACTCTGAAACCTGGATTTATTGACAAAGCTACTAGTTAGAAACCAGGCTAGAAATACTGAGTTTGGGGAATGGGAGAAGAAGACAGGAAACAAACATCAGACACTCTCTTAAACTTAAAGACACAGGCTAAAGAAGGAGACAGATAGCTTTAAAATAATCAGTATAATGCAATAAGGTTGGTACTATAAGAAACACTGAAGAGAAGGTGACCACCTCTGCTTGAAGGAGTTAACACAGGCTTCCAGAGGTAAGAATGATGACATCTTAGGTCCTGAAAGAAAAGTTGAGAGTTAATAAGAGAAGAGGGAATGTGGGGAATTACAGAACCCAAATTTAGAAATTTTAGCTTTACCTTCATTTCAAATATTGCCCATTTTCTTCTAACTGAAGAATATCATTATTAAAAATGGAAAAAAATATGTTCAGAAATTTCAGAAATAATCTTTGCTGCAATTGCCACAATTACAAACAAATTTGGAGATAACTATTCATAGTAATTGGGTGTATATAATTTTAAATTGCCATACTGCTATCTGAGATTACTTGGATTTTGCAAAAGTCCATATTGATTGATGGACTTTTGCAAAAGTCCATTCTAGAATCGTTGAATAAAACTGTTTAATCTTTAATTACTAATATCAGGGAGTGGATCCAAATACTTAGTAAAGGTTTGTATTCATAACAAATTTGTTGTTTTCACAGACCTTGCAAAGATAAAGCATTCATATATGTGCAAGATATTAACAGTTTAGCTGTGTTATATATTTTTCCACAGGTATGTTTCTGGCTGAGCTGATAGAAAAGTATTTTGTGTCCCCAACCCTGTTCCGTGTGATCCGACTTGCCAGGATTGGCCGAATCCTACGTCTGATCAAAGGAGCCAAGGGGATCCGCACGCTGCTCTTTGCTCTGATGATGTCCCTTCCTGCGTTGTTTAACATCGGCCTCCTGCTCTTCCTGGTCATGTTCATCTACGCCATCTTTGGGATGTCCAACTTTGCCTATGTTAAAAAGGAAGCTGGAATT
>CAUYSK010099303.1:0-117692 GCA_963575035.1 Avahi laniger
CCACCGCCACGCCCGACTGCCCCGCCCACCGCCACCCCCCGCCACCACCACGCCCCCCCCCCCCCCCCCCCCCCACCCCCCCCCCCCCCCCCCACGCCCACCCCCACCCCACACCCCCCCCCCCCCCCCCCCCAGCGGCCCCCCCCCACCGCCCCACAACCCCCCCACACCCCCGCCGCGGCGGGGCAAGGCCAGCATACGTAACCTAAACATCTGGACCCCCATACTATGCTGAAATAAAAAAAAAACATAAACAATGATATAACTATTGGTACCTTCTTTGAAGGAAAAGAACAGAGAGCCAAAGAAAAGTTGGGAAAAATAGAATAACAGAGGAAGAAGATTAACTTATGTTGAAAGATTATTAGTGAGGACCTATTGGAAAAGGTCAAATTTAAGCTAAAAACTGAAGGATGAGAAAGAGCCAGCATGTTGTGAGTGAGAAAGTCTGTGCAGGAACCTTCAATGAGCCACAGGTTTGGTGCTTTGTGGAACTGAGGTAAGTCCAGCAGTTAGAGTAGTGGTGGTGAAAGAAAAGAGAGTTCAAATTGAAGTTCTAGCGTAGAGCAGAGGCCACACCCCCTGGGATCTGGTAGACCAGTTAAGAGTATAAAATGCTGTAAGGTATAATCATAAGCTACAGAAGAATTTTGGACAAACAAGCCATATTATCCAATTAATGTTTAAAGACTATTCGTAATATGGAGAATATGTTTTGAAAGGGTCTGGTTTATCTGTGAACTCAAAATTTAGCAAGTAATATGCACAGTTTTACCCACCTCAAGGATTCATCTTCCCTAACTGTTCCCAGGGGAAACCATGCAGCAGGCTGTGATGCTGGCGCTGGCTTATCTTGTAGGGTCATCTCCAGTGTCATTTAGTCACAGGAAACGGCTTTTGGGCCATAATAGCATTTTGAGAGACAAGTGGCAGTGTGTCAAAAGTAGGCATTATGGGAGTGTTGGCCACCTCGTCCCATCAGGGCAAGTTTGAATCTTGTCCCATAAATTCAACTTCTACTTGGTGAGGGAGTGCCCATGGGAACACTTGATCTCATGGCTCAGACAAGCGTATGACTCTGACATCATGACGGAGGTAGCTTGGATAGCTAAGAGGTAAACTTGTGTTTAGTCTCTTTGAGGTCTTAGTAACAAGCAAGAGTCTCCTCCTTAAAAATAAAAAAATAAAAAAAAAATACTTGCTGAGCAAATACAGCTTTGCTCCAGCTATGTGACTTGCCACAGGATCAAAACAACAAACATAGCTTCCACAGATACTGTATCAGTTAGGTAAGACCCTTGCTGTAGTAAACAACTCCCGATTCTTACTAGTTTAATACAATAGATTCATTGTTTATGTCCCATTGCAATGTGGGTTATTTGGGGGGCTATGGGGGAAGAAGACTCTCTGCTCTAAGCTCCTCCATCTCTGTCTCCACCAGGTCCTCAGAGACCTCTCCATTCAGAAAGTTTTTGTGGATAGGCCCATAAATGATATATATCATTTCCATCATTCCCCCTGGGTGGGACTCAGTAGCCTGACCACACCTAACTGTAGGGAAGGCCGAAAAATGTCATCTAGACATGTGATGAGGAAGAAGAGAATATGAACATGGATGAGCACAAGCGGTGATTTGGCAAATATCTGAGCTCATTAGATCCAATGAGTCATAAAGGAATTGGTGACATCTTGATTAGGTTCCAATAATATTATTCTTTTTATGTAACTCTGAGCTTTGCCAAGTCAAAAGGCATCATTTTATCAAGGTTCTCTTTGTAATGATGAGCAAAGGCTGCAGACTGCTGACTCGGTCACATACAAAATAACAATCTTCCTTGGGCCCAGGGTTCTGTTGGCACAAAACCAGCTTTACATCAAAGTTCCATTCCAAACCTTTAGATCTTTCAGTGCCACTATCTCTCTCATCCTTGCAATTTTTGGCTTCTATCCTAAATGCAAGTCCTATTATAGCCCATTTTCTCCCAGACTCGCATTGAAACCTATGTCATCAACTCATCATCCCTTTGATCTACCACAAGGCAGGTCTGTTATCTGTGCAAGAGGAGTGGGAAGATAGTTGGGTAGGAAGAGTCTCAGACCACAGTGAGGTTCTGAAAAAGTCTTGGTCAAGCTAATAGGAAACCCCTAAGGAAAGGATGCCCATGAGAGGACTCCCATGTCTAGCAGAACTGATCTGGATCTGGTACAGGCATTATTCTTAGTCATTGGCTGTGAATAGCTAGGGGGAAGAGTGGACTCAGTGTGAGTACCTCAATGCGTCCCACAGTTGTGGCGGCTAGAGGCCATTAGGACCTCTCTTCCCTGCAGCAATTCTCTTGAAGGGATGAGCGGTACAACTCATGGCTACCACATGGGTCTTCTCAAATTTTTATAACTGTTCTACTTTTGTGTAATAATAGTCAACACAAATCTCTGCTTCTGCCTCACACCTACCCCACATTTATCATGTTACAGCTAAACTGCTGCTGATGCTCTTTGTGATAGCGGCTAAGACCAACAGCCAGTGTTCTCTCACCTGGAACCCTATCCATGCTTGGCCAATGAAGCACATCTCCACAAGGATCAGATAAGTCTTTTGAAATTAGAGAATGTTTGCTTTGATTGTTAGTTGCCTTCCTTCTGTCTTGAAGGCAGAATACAGCTGATCCTCAATGCTCTAGATCAGAAGTGTGATTCAAAGGGAGTGCCTGCTTGAGGCCAAATGTGGCCCTTAATGTTTCAGGGGTCCCTTCTCCTTGTCTAGCTGAAGGTCAGTCTAAGATGCCAGAGGATATGGTCAAACTCATGGTAGATCCCACACCTACCCTGAATTTTAGACAGAAGCATTCAAACCCTCCTGAGCATGCCCACTTCTCCTCTCTTGCCTTACGCTAGACAACCATCACACCATTCTTTCCCCATTGCCCAGACTAAAACCCTAGAGATCACTCAAGATTCTACCCTTTCAATCTCTTCCCACCCTCAATCAAAAATTCACCAAATCAAAAGGATTCCACCTTTCATATCTCTTCTCTACACCCTCCTCTCAAGCTCTCATCGTAATTCACCTGGATTAGTACAAAAAGCTTCTCTCCACTCCTGCCTCCAGTGTGGACAGTTTTCCTTTACTGTTCTGCCACAGTGATGTTTTCAAATTGCAAATCTGATAATAGAAGTGCTATAAATCCTTCAGTGACTCCCTACCGATTTTAGGACCAAGTTCCATCACACCGGGTGAATGCCCAAGGCAATAAATGGTCTAGACTTGCCTATATCCCTAATCTTGTCTCTTCCTGCTCTCTCTTGGGTCCCTCATTTTGGGCATACTAAACACTTTAGTCCCTCAGGCACAACATAATGGTTCTTGTCTCCATCCCATTGAACATGCTGAGCCCTTGGACGGGAAACCCTCCCACACCACCACTGCTGTGCTAAGTCTCCCTCTTCTCTGAGTCTCAGATCAAGTCTCACCTCCTCTGGGAAGTCTGGCTTGAAGACTCTTCTCTTTCCTCTGATAGCACCCACCCGTCATCATACTTACCGCATGGTATGTTATAAAGAAGTGTAAAGGTCTGTCTGCAAGCATGCTTAACTCTTGAGGAAGTTAATTTGGTTTATTTATCTCTTTGTCACAATACCTACAAAAAAAGAGTCAGGCAGACAATGGGCTAATAAATGTTTGAATGCACTTCTTTGCTTGAGTTGTCACCACAACCCCTTATGCTGAAATTGTCAGTCACAGATCTTTCAAAATTTCTAAAGTTATCAATCACATAACATTAACATGCCTGGAGGAATAGAAATGGATCAAATTGATTATTTGAGCCAGGGTGAGAAACCAAAATATTTATTATAGTCTAGTTGCTTTTAAAAAATCCAAATTCAATAATTATTCAGGAACTTGTAAGGATCTCTAAGTTTTTAAAATCATTTCATCTTATCTTAGACATAGGGTTTTCATTGACTTTTACTATCAATAAAAACAGCCACAATAAGGATGTGCACATTTTAAGTGCAGCAGAAGCAGAATGCAAAAGCCTTGTGTTTTGTGATAACTTGCATTGCACAAAAGCTCCTTTGCAGATTACAAATGCTTAACCTTAAGTTATCTTATTGAATCTTTAAAATCATCTGGTGAAGAGTACATCCTTAATCCTATTGTATAGATGAAGACACCAAGACAAGAGAAATCAAATCTGCGCAAAGTGAAGTGCCTATTAAGGGTAAAGTGCTACCGTTCATGCCTGTTTGCTTCATTTTTCTATTGATCATGATTCTATATCTAATTCTCTGTCATTCATTAAGTTTTCCTCAACACACAGCTAATTTAATAGGAGTACTCCAACTGGCTACTTACGTATTAAAAGCAATAGAATTCAATGGTTAATAGCACAAACTCTGCAGAAAGCTGAGGGTTAAAGCCCAGCTCTGTCACTCATTAACCTTAACCCCTCTGTTTCTCAGTTTCCTTATCTGCAAAACAGTGATGATCCATAGTACCTTCCTCATAGAGTTGTTCTGATTATTGAATAAGGTGATACATATAAAACACTTAGAATGAGGCCTGTACAAAGTAAATGTTAATTTTTATTATATTTATGTAATATAAAAATTAATGATTTTATAAAAATAAAAACTTACAAAATTAAGTTGCATCACACACACAAAAAAACGTGCTTATAGAGTACAATTTTCTTCCAACTAAACAATGCTGCTTACCTATACATTCAAAACTAATCCGACCTTCATTTAATTATGTTTAAATATGGATACAAATGGGATCATTTAAAAACCTCATTTTAAATGTAATTGACATCTACTAGTTTCATAAACATAAAGTTTTTAAAGCTCTTTGTTTACATTTTGAGAAAGTATCATTTTCCTTTTCCTAGCTAAATTAACAGGCTGTACTCCGTTTCAAATAATTTAGGTGTTTATAAAAAAAAGTAAAAATGCAAAATCTTCCATTTATGGAAATTAATGCTTATGGACATAAGTAATAATTGTCATAATTTAACTTTAGATTTGATAGATATTATAAACAGAAAAATAAAATGTTCTGCACAATAATATTTTCCTCTTTGTCACTTGAAAAGTGTATGCCAATAAGCTATGGGTAAAGATTAATATTATATTTTATTAAATATAATTTTGATGGTGTTATACCAATTCATAAATATGTATTAAGTCAAATTTATTTCATTATAAAATAATAGGACATATTGTTATCATAAAAAATAGGAAAAATTATTAATAGTACTTCCACACAATAAAATTCTTGTATTATAAACTTGAAACTCAAATGATTGTATAATTACTTAAAATATTAAGCAAGAATAACCAGATTTTGAAGTTTTATTTAATTTTAAAGTATCAACCATAGTGAGTAAATAATAAGGATTAAGAAAAATGAATAACAGATCATGGATCTTGGCATGGGCAAGTCTGAGCTCCTTTTGGGGAGGGTGGAGAGGAGGGTGAGGGGAACAAGGTGAAGACAGCTGAGGAAGGAGTTAGAGGTCAGAGAGCAGACAAATATCTGTTTCAAAAGAACATATGAGTTGTCCTAACTGTACAAATATTTCTACCAAGCAACCAAAGAATTCCCACAAAGTCATGGCCAAAACACCCAGGAGGTAGAACAAAGAGAAATGAGAGATATTAATCAAGCCGTTTCACCACCAGTGATGGGAAAACAGCAGCATTTAAGCCACGAGAGGACCGGCCATCCTGAATAGCCATCCTGGACATGCTTACAGAACGTTCAGGCTATTTAACCGGCCAGTGGACACATTTCCTCACCATAGTGATTCAAACAAATGACTCCCATAGAAAATATTTCTCCCCGGCACTCTGGTGTTAGTCATCTAACTTTGGTTATTGGAGACTCCAGTTGAGCTAGACATGAAAAGCAGTCATACAATTGTTTCAAAAAAAATTAAGGTTAATGTTCAGGATAATGGCATAAAAACTTTTCTCAAAAAACCAAGAAAATCCTATACATTTCTCACCTGCTTTTTTTCATCTCAATTGCTTTGAAAAAGTCATTTCCTTTTATTCAATGTGTTCTTTCTCCATTGTCTTGCTGGAAAATCCTCCTTATTCTTTAAATCGCGGCTCAAATGTCACTCTCTGACAAAAGCTTTCTCTCAATTCTGCAGGCAGCGTTAACCAAATCCTTCTCTGTGCCTTGTCCACATTTTTATTAGGAAATTTGTCATATCACTGTAATTATTTCCAGGTTGTCTGTTTAGTAGATGATGGGTCCCTGGGCTAAATAAATGAGTGAGTGAGTAAATGAATGAATGGAATGTGTTTCAGAAGGAGGAATTATTGCTTTTGCCTCATTTAACTCCAAAAATAACTTTCCATTATCTGGGATTATTTCTAAAGCTTTGGGTTTATTATTTTTTTCATTAAATAATTGGGGACGACAGGTGGTTTCAGTTTAACTAACCTAAAATTCAGTCTTCCAAATCCATGTATTCATTTTTCTTTCTTCTTGGTGTCAATAGCATGCTTTGGATCAATGACCCTTTCTTGTAGAAAGGAAAGGTCATTCAGATTTTTATTAAGTCCTGGCAATTTGCTCTTTAGCTCTCTCTGTTGTTCTGCTTACTAGAGTCTTGTGAATTGCTAATACCATGTTCTTCTGGGGAAAAAAGACTTCACAGAGCTCCCCATCCTGTTTGAAATGTTGAACAACCCTCAATTTGATTTACTGGAAAGAAAGAAATGCTGCTCAGTGTACACTTCCTCCTGAGTTAAATCTGGCTAAAGAAGAGGAAGGGAAAGAGTGCTTGGCACCCAGAAAGCTCAAATTATCCTGAAAAATCAAATTCATGGGAATTTTAATTCATGTAAAAACCAAACCAAACCTTTTTCTCCTGCTTCAGAGGCAAGACACAAAGAAGTCTGGCAGTCAAAAGAATATTAACAATTTCTTTCCTCTTACTTAAAGAGGAATTTTAAAACTAGGACGGCTTTTATGTGGGATCATTACATTATACACGTGGAAACATAATGTCTTTTTAAACACACTCTCTCTGAATCATAAGGTTGGCTTTTTACATTCAAGCTAATTTAAATATTTCCTTATGGATTTTTTCCTTTATTCCCATTCCAAAAATAAAATTCTAGTATACAGACAGGGAGCACAAATAATGTCAAAATAAAGTTCTAGAATAGTTACTGGTTTATTTTTGTTGACTTGCAATTTACCCATGGATTTCCAACTTAATAGTATAGACAATAAGAAATCATCGGGATTGGACTGCTGTATTGGCAATAGATTAAATAAGAATTATCTAGAAATTATGCCTGAAAATACCCATTTATTCATTCAGTAAATATTTATTATTATATTTCTACTGTGTGACAGACACATAGTAGACACACAGACATTGGTGCTAGAAACTCAGCAGGGAACCAAGATGGAAAAAACATTTGTCGCAAAACTTACAACCTACTGGCAAGAAATAGGAAATGAAGATCAACAAATAAATTGTGTGTGTGTTTATGTGATTTAGATGGCAATAAATTGATAAGTTCCGAGGGGAAAAATAACATGAGAGGGAACAAGAAGAGCTAGATTCCTTATCTATTTTAAACAATGTTATTAAACTCATTTATAGCTTAAAGATGTGCATGTACAGATATAGTTTGTTCAAAAAAAAACAGAAGGAGAAAAAGTCAATTGTTGCCATCTGTTTCAGCCACTTGAAATCTGGGCACTGCATTTGGATTGCAGAAAAAATGAAGAGCAGACATTAATGAGTGATTCCAACGGCCATGGATTGCACAGAGTGAACTGGAGATTCAGTAACATCCCTCAAGCTTCACTTCAGTAGCACTAAGCCCAATCTGGTTAGGTCCTGACAGTGCGCAGCCAGAGATAGGTGTCATTTTAAACAGTGACCTTTCTCCTCCAGAACATGATGTCAAGTCAAAGTCATAAAAGAAAGGAAGTATTCACTAGAGGAAAAAATATACATTAGGACAATCATCTCTCAAAAGCAAATTAAAACAGTAAGTCAGCTAAAACACACTTACAAATGTCCACTGGCAAAGTGACACCATCTAATGGGCTTTTCTTGCTATAAACAAACACTAATTTAATAGAATTTTCCAACTTAAAGTTATACCACTTTCTTAAGTGGGTACAAGTGTTTTTATTACATGGATAGCTTATATAATGCTTAAGGGGGCTTGTGTAACGCCCATCACCAGAATAGTGTTCGTCGTACCCCATAGGTAAATTTTCATCCCATACCCACCCTCCCCCTCCTTGGTTTCTCATGTCCTTTATATCATTTTGTGCCCACGTGTACTCCTTGTTTAGTTCCCTCTTATTAGTGAGAACATATGGTGTTTGGTTTTCCATTCCTGAGATACTTCGCTTAGGATAATGGTCTCCAGTTCCATCCACATTGCTGCAGATGACATTATTTCATTCCTTTCTGTGACCAAGTAGTATTCCATGGTAAACATATACTGCATTTTCTTTATCTACTCATGAATTGAAAGGCACTTAAGTTGATTGTACACCTTTGCAATTGTGAATTGTGCCATGATAAACATTTGAGTGCAGGTGTCTTTTTGATAAAATTACTTCTTTTCCTTTGGGTAGGAATCCCAACAGTGGGATTCCTGGATAGAAGAGTAGGTCTACATTTATTTCTTTGAGGAATCCCCATACAGTTTTCTATAGAGGTTGTACTAATTTTCAGTCCCACCCACAGCATGTAAGCGTTCCATTCTCTCTGCATCCACACCCACTTCTATTGTTTTATGACTTTTTAATAATGGTCATTCTGATAGGGGTAAGGTGGTATTTCATTGTAGTTTTAATTTGCATTTCCTTGATGATTAGTAATATTGAACATTTTTTTATATGTTTTTTGGCTATTTGTTTACCTTTTTTCAAAAAACTCTGTTCACATCATTTGTCTATTTTTTGATGGTTGGTTTTTGTTTGTTTGTTTGTTTCATTGTTTTCCTGTTGATTTGTTTGAGTTCTTTGTAGATTCTGGCTATCAGTCCTTTGTCAGATGTACAGTTTGTGAATATTTTCTCCCATTCCATAGGTTGTCTATTCACTCTGTTGATTATTTCCTTTACTGTGCAGAAACCTTCTAATTTAATTAAGTCTCACTTATTTGTTTTTGTTGTTGCTACATTTGCCTTTGGGATCTTAGTTACAAGTTCTTTGCCTAGGCCAATGTCTAAAAGAGTTTTTCCTACATTTTATTCTAGAATTTTTGTGTTCATGCCTTACATTTAAGTCTTTATTTCATCTTGAATTAATAATAATTTTTGTATATGGCAAGAGATAGGGATCCTGTTTCACTTTTTTGCATGTGGCTATTCAATTTTCCCAGCACCATTTATTAAATAGGGCTTTCTTTCCCCATGGTATGTCGTTGTCTGCTCTTGCCAAGATCAGTTGCTTGTAGGTAGATGGTTTTATTTCTAGGTTTTCTACTCTGTTTCATTGGTCTGTGTCTCTACTTTTATACCAATACTACGCTATTTTGGTTACTATAGCCTTGTAGTATAATTTGAAGTCAGCTAATGTGATGCCTCCAGATTTGTTCTTTTTACTTAAGATTGCTTTGGCTATTCAGGCTCTTTTTTGGTTCCAAATGAAGCATAAGACTATTTTTTCTGTATCTGTGGAATATGATGCTGGTATTTTGATGGGAATTGTGTTGAATCTGTAAATCACTTTGGGCAGTATGGACATTTTAACAATGTTGATTCTACCAATCCATGAACAGGGGATGTTTTTCCATTTGTTTGTGTCATCTGTCAATTCTTTGATCAGTATTTTGTAGTTCTCCTTGTAGAGGTCTTTCAACTCCTTGGTTAAGTATATTCTTGGGTATTTTATTTTCATTGTAGATATTATGAATGGTGAGTCCTTGGTTTGACTCTCTGCTTGACTGATATGAGTAAATAGAAATGCTACCAATTTGTGTAAATTGATTTTATAAACTGAGACTTTGTTGAATTTTTATCAATTCCAGGAGTCTTTTGGTGGAGTCTTCAGGGTTTTCTAGGTACAAGAACATATCATCAGCAAACAGGGATAGTCTGACCTCCTCTTTCCCAAGGTGGATGCCTTTTATTTCCTTCTGTTGCCTGATTGCTCTGGCTAGGACTTCCAGTACTATGTTGAATAGAAATGGTGACAGTGGGCACACTTACTGAATGGGGAAAATCTGAAAGCATTCCCCCTAAGAACTGGAACAAGACAAACGTACAGCACTTTTCTTTCTTTGTTTTTTTGAGACAGAGTCTCACTCTGTTGCCCAGGCTAGAGTGCCATGGCATCAGCCTACCTCACAGTAACCTCAAACCCCTGGGCTCAAGCAATTCTACTGCCTCAGCCTCCCAAGTAGCATGTGCCACCATGCTCGGCTAATTTTTTCTACATATTTTTAGTTGTCCGGCCAATTTCTTTCTATTTTTAGTAGAGACAGGGGTCTCGCTCTTGCTCAGGCTGGTCTTGAACTCCTGAGCTCAAATGATCCTCCCACCTCAGCCTCCCAGAATGCTAGGATTATAGGCGTGAGCCACCATGCTGGGCCATATAGCACTTTTCTATCTTAAAGCAATCTTTCAAATCACAGTGCTTAACTCTATTTTTTTCTCTTTTTTTAAAAAAATTTAATTACTATGAGTACATAACAGTTGTATATCTTTATCGGGTACATGTGATGTTTTGACACAGGACTACAATGTGAATTGATCAAATCAGAGCAATAGGGGTATTCATCACCTCAGGCACTTATTTCTTTGTTAAACTCTGTTTTTCAAAGGAAGAAATAAGATGAATGAGATTAAATAATATGCTCAAGATGATACAAACAGTAAGCAGTAGGAGGAAAAGCTATTTCTAACTTCAATTTCATTTACTTACTGAATTTATTCAAGTACTGAGTGAGTGCCTATTACACACTGAGTCCTGCACTGTGCTGTCAAGATACATCTGAAAGCAAGGAAGTAAGATCTCTGCTCTCACAAAGGTTTCCTTCTACTGAGAGGATACAGATGATAAAAAAGGAAATAGATAAGTCAGATGATTTCAGATATTGATTGATAACAAGATAATGTGATAGAAAACAAAGTCAGGAGACAACCTTAGAAAGGCCTCTTCAAATGACATTTGAAGTGAACTTGAATGACAGAAAGGACCCTAGGAAGTAACAACTTAGCGGCAAATCATTCTAGGAAGGTTCTTAAAAGAAGAGAGACCATAACCTGTAACTTCTCACAGCAATATTTAGAACACTAATTTCTTAATTATCCAGAATGAACTGCTTTATTGTCAGCATTTCAGAAGAAAATAACAGTCTTTGAGTTAAGTGATTCTGATTCAAAATAATACCATAAAGAATTTTTTAAAACCGGGAGGGAAGGAATAGTCACATGCCATAAATTTGAGGTTCACCTGTCTTCTAGTAACCTTATGTCCAAAATAATATTTCTAAGCCATATTTCTAAAAGAAAGAGAAATAATATGCATATAACCATTGCATCAAGATTTCCTAAAAAGGAAACACAAAGAACAGGAACAAAAAAAAAGCTTAAAGGTTAGCAGATCTGAAGTCTTTGGTATCCAGACATGATTTATGTTACAAACAAAAGCAGTAAGCTTGGGCCACAATACAAAAGTGGAAGCCAGATGAACTCAGAGCATTGTGACTTCCCCAATAAATCACAATTACCAAAACACCAATGATAAATAGCTAGAATCTCAGAGCATTTAATAGCTTTTACCATTTGTTGGTCTCTTGACTATTTGGTTCTTTCCTTCAAAAATTGATGTTTGTAGCTCATCCCCAATACATTAATATTTAATTGTGAACCCTTGGAGACACCAGACACCAGTTACAAAATTTCAAAAGAATTTACTATTTATAAACAAGGCTGGAGTACTGAAGAAAATTTTCTCCCATGAATCTATCTTACATTTTAGGAGAGGAGAAAGGCTCCAAGATAGACATAGATCAAAAAAAGTTGTTAAAAACTGAAAGAAGAACTTATATACATAAGGAGGGAACATAGCTGGTTTTCAGTTTTCAATCAGAATACCTCCTAAACAGCAGCTAAGTAAGTTATGAATGTATCAGAGAAACGTAACTCAAAAGAATAGGTAAAAATATTATAGTTATTAAGAAATCCAGGAAAAATGTTTTTACATAGACATAAATAATATTTGTAAAATTTTAATACTCTATCCTTGCAGAATGATTGCAATAACATTGATGTTGTTTATTCTAGTATTATCATGAACCAGCTTTGGTATCTCCATTTCTGAGGTGGTAACAACTGAGGCACTGAAGTTATAGAGGATGAAAATAAAATGAAGAAATGCCAGAACCAGAATTATATCTAAAAATCTTTGTTTTTAATATTTTCTTTATAATTATTTAACTAAAGTATTTCTCTTTACACTGCTAAAATGTATGGTTGACCATAACGTTAGCACTGGCTTGACATAGCAACATCTGAATATAAATCTATACTCCAACAGTATTTATTTCCAGTTCTTCCAAAGGTTAAGCCCAACACTTATTTACAGTCAGTGCTGCTCCCATGACTTATGCAAATCAATCCTTCAGTTATTGTGAATGGGATTCCATTCACAGTAAGAGTCTGCTCACCATCACCCTGAAATTTCTTTCTGTTTTTGTCCCCTATGACTTCAAGGAGTGCTAAAGACAGGAGAAAATTTTTTAATGCACCATGAATGGGTGTTGTAAGCTACCGTGATTTTATGTAAAAAAAAAAAATGTTTCAGACAAAACTAGTCTTGAGCAGAGATGTGAAGTACAAACGTTTCTCCTCATCACTGTCATCTCTGTCTCTTCTTTCTGGTTTGTTTTGCTCGGTTTGGTTAAATTAGTGAGTTGATTTGTTGGTGGCTTTAAACCCAAACATTGCTGACACCAACTAGGAAAAAACACAAGTAGGAAGAGCCCTATCCCAAAGCTATTACCACATGAAATTGACTTCACAGTTTCACATAAGAAAAGTGTGCTCATTCTCCCTGTTTACTCCTGAATTTTAATGACACCGCTAAATGTAGGAAGAGTCAAAGATCCACATAGCCCCCAAAGTGTGTAGATTTTGATTCATTTCAGTTCTCTAAGGAAATATATCTCGATTCTAATCACCCCACATATTTGCTTCTATGAGTTCAAGTTTTAACTTACAAATTAAACAGAAATTATGGATCATGCATATTTGAAACAACTAGTTAAAATGTTTCCTTCTGTGATGTAAGATCACCGGTCACCAGATCCCCTATCCTGTCCAAGACACATAACCCCATTTACTGGCACATAAAATCCCCCAGCAACACATTCTTTTAAAAGTACACTTCTCCGGTTTTTTCTCCATAAGAAATCCACAACCTAAAGGTATATGTAAAAGTCTTTCTTCCACCCCGTTCTTCTTTCTGCCCAGTTTTCCAACACTACTGCTATTACCACTAACTAAGCAACCGCTAATACATATTCCGGTGGATCCTTCCAGAAGTTCTAATGGGTGTGAACACACACACATGCACACGTACACACATATGTGTATCTCCCCAGAACTGTGCGCTTTTTATTTTACGTTATTGCTAAGACACTATACCCCAGTGCTCTGCATTTCTTTTGCTTTATTCCATAGGACCAGAGTTCTTGGCATTGGGGAGCCAAGGACAAAAAGTCCAACCAATCAAAAAATATACATTATTCTGCCTTTCTTTGTTTTTGACCCCAATCATGGACATTCACCTTGGCAACCTTATGAGATGAGTGGTTATGCTGTTGTTAAAATTTGGATACCAGACCACCAGTCCTAACAGTCCTCAAAATCATAAAAGCCCTGGCCTGAAGTTTATATCCAGCCATGCCAGACCCTTCTGGGAACCATCCGATGTCCTGCTTGCCTCCATTGGGAACTACACAACACTTAAGTCTGGAGAATGTCATTCAAGACCCCACCACCATGAACTTCCTAAGTGGATGCTTTTCATGCTACTGTGTGTAGCTTATACTATTTCTTCTCCCCCAAAGCTTTCCCTAAACCTTGACCTCCACTCACTATTCTCAGTTACTCCATATATATCCACTGAGCATCTTCTGTGCAGCAGCCACTGAGCCAGGTCTCATGGAGGTTGAGTCCCACCACTTCTAATAATCCTATCAGATCCTTCTAGCGGTTAAGAATGTCTCCTTCCTTTGTGTGTTAGTCTTCCAGTATTTGTTGTGCCTTGACTGCAGAAATGTATACATATTTTCTGTTTATTCACTAAATGATAAGTCTCTGAGGGGAAGATGCTAGTTTTATTCATCCCTGTTTCCATCCAGTACCCTGAAAAGAGGCATATTTATAGATGATTTTTATAGAATTAGTTAATTATCCTATTATCACATGGGAAAGCCAAGTGTGGGGTCTAGAGCTGATGGCAAATTTGTAATATTAACCAACATTTTTACTCCACTTACTTTGTTCCAAACACCTTGCATACATTAACCTGGTTTTTCCTCACAACAGCCCTATGAAATAGGTGTTATTCATTTATATAGATGAGAAAACTGGGACTAATAGATGTTAAATAATTTGCCCAAGGTCATACCATCAGTGAGAGGAAAGCCAAGCCATTAAAGCTTACAGTGAAGGGATGGGCAGGAACGTTTTGCCTCACAGGACGTGTTCTAGCTTAATTTTCTCACAGTTTCTTAGAAGGGCAGAGACCCAGGGGCATCCCAGACACAGCAGCCGCATCGTTAGAAGGGGGAATTCCCCTGAACAAAAGGACGAATAAATCAAAATTACTGAGGTACAGTACAAAGAGCCCTTAACTAGCATTCAAAGGACTTGAGGTTTTGCTGTGGCTTTGCCACTTCCGAAGTGAATAATTTTGGATAAGTGACCCCTTTATCCTGACTTTTCTCATCTTGAGATGGGATAATAATGCCTACTTTGTGGGACCATTGGGAAGATCAAATGAGAAAATAAATAAGAAAGTGTTTGACATTAGCAGATCATTGCATAAATTAAAGAAATTGTTATTTCACAGTTTTACGGCAGAACTGACTCTGGCTGGTAGAGTTAATAGACAGGGAGTTTGTTGAGAAGTCCTAGAGAGGAATCTTTAGTGACAGAGATTTAATGCAAGGCCCAAGTCACTTCCATGATTTGCATGGAATTCAGTTTTTATTATGTTGAGACAGCAGAGGAGGGGGAAAATGGGGTCTATTTAACTCCAGACATTTCTAATTGAAAGACTTTTCATTTTCAGTACTAATGAAGAACTCGTTCCAGTAAATAAAATGACTTTAATCTATATTTAAAATCCAAGTTGATATTTTGTTCCTTTTTTAACTTGCAAGACTTGGGAATTATAGGCCAGAGCTGACAACATTCAATGTTCTAAGTAGGGATCTTCACAGAGGATGCGGAAGCCTCTATAGCAATTAATTCAAGTTCTTTATATTGAAGCTGAATCCCTCTAGCTGTAGCCCCTGTTCCTCTGGCTTGTTTTAGGAAGGAACAGCTGGTCTGCAATCTCCATATAATATCCATTCTTGGATGTATTAAATCGTCATGCATATTATCTGTGTTACGTATTCTGAAAAGTAGCAGGCTCTTAGCATTACCAGCAGTCATTTTTCAGTCTTATGCAAAGTATACCCCTGGGAACTCTTAGCAGATGTTTGGTAAAATTATCGAAAGAAACAAGAAAAAAGGCTTTCCCCTGTTTTGAAACCACAGTGAGTATATCATTCAAAAACAGCCACAAGGCATCTCAAAGTCTCAAAAATTAGAAAAATGCACTCTTTTTTGTAAGTATCCTTGTCCAAGCAAAATGACACACCACAATTAAATCCCAAACAAATATGCCATTTTACACAGGAGAACATGTTTAGATCACAGCCATCATATCTTCTACATGTTATAATATTGTTTTTAAATCTAAAGATTTTGTGTATTTTTACCTCTAAAGGAATAAGCAGGGTCAGACTTTATGTAGCAACCCAAATCAGGAAGCAAAGAAAGAATGAGAGAGGGAAAAGGAAGGGGCAGAAGCTAAGGGTGAAGAGACAGAGAGAAGAAGGTAAAGAAAGATAATTTTTCCTGTTACTGTGGTTTAAACGTGTCCCTTCCAAAATTCAGGTGTTGCCAATGTGATAGGATTAAGAAGTGGGGCTTTTAAGACGTGCTTAGGCCATGAGGGCTCCTCCCTTGTGAAGGGGATTAAAGCCCTTATAAGAGAGGCTTCATGCAGTTTTGCTTGGCTTGCCCTTTTGCCTTCTGCCACGTGGGGATACAGACTTTCTCTCGCTGGAGGATGCAGCAATAAGGTGCCATCGTGGAAGCAGAGAGCAGCGCTCATCAAACAACTGAATTTGCCAGCACCTTGATCTTGGACTTCCCAGCCTCCATAACTGTAAGAAAATAAATTTTTGTTCTTTATACATAACGCAGTCAGTGGTATTTTGTTATAGCAGCACAAACAGATTGAGACACCTGTATTCACAGAAAACAGATGGCAATTTTATAGCATCTTTTATTTTCTGTATCATACATTTTAATACCTGTGCTAGGAGGAAACTTACAAGGAGTGAATCAAAATGAAAGGAGTATATAGAGCCAGAAGAAGAAAAACATTTCCTTGAAGAAATACTAATCACTCTGTACTTGCATTGTGTTTATCACTGCACAGGTTCTGTTCATAATAACTAATAATTCCTTTTCTAATTTTGTAGACACAGAAACCATGGCCTTGCTACTGTTTTTCTGAAAGTAGACATGATTTCCTGGCACCCAGTGATGTTCAATTTCATTTCTCATAAATATCTTCCTGGGTGTAAGTCACAATTCATGCTACAGCAATTGAGAAAGGCTATATGGCCCCTTAAGTCTGTGCTTTGCTTAGAGCTTAACATGCGTGCTGTTTCTGAGAAGAGAAGGAAGTGTCTAAACTATCCACTGTCATAAGCATTTTAGTAAGCAGCCATCAAGGAATAAGAAAACAGATCAGTTCCCACTGGCACCCTGCAAAGGTAGAGATTCAACTTTAATACTGTACCCACAATACATACATGCCAAAGAAACCCAGGACTGAGATTTTGAGTGTAGGATAGAGAATGGCGGGCACTTATTGGAAATGAACTTCAGATATGTTCCTCATTGCATGGTACTGTGTACATACAGGATGTTTTCTGTCTCACCACATAAAGACACCAATGTTGTCACCAAAGACAAACATCCCTTATATAGGAGTACTTCTATTCTTTAATAATTATAAGTAATTCATAGCCATGGGGAAAAATTTTAAAAGTACAGAAATTATAAAGACAAAATTAAAACTCTTCCTAACTCTATGGTACATTTTCCTCCTGGACTTTTTTTTCTTTAACAACAGAAATTTGCTGTCTCACAGTTCTGGAGGCTGGAAGTCCATGATCAAAGTGTTGTCAGGGTTGGTTCCTTCAGGAATTTTTTTTTTATACCTATAAACGTTATTTCTTTCTTACAAAATTTGGATTACTCTGCAAATGCTATACTTTTCACTTAATATAATATCATAAGCCCCTTCTATGTCATTAAATGTTCAAAAATTTGGATTTATTCATATTATTCTATTGTATAGCCATGACATCATTTGTTCAACCATCCTCCTACTGCTAGACATCTGAGTTGGTTCTAATTTTCCAATATTATAAATAAATATTCAATAGGCAAGCTTGTACATAAATCTTTGTCTCCTCTCTGATGGTGTCCTTAGGATAAATCCATGAATATGAAATTACTAAGTCAAAGGGAAAACACATATTTTAAGGCTCTTGTCTCAAATTATCAATTAGCCTTTGGAGAGACTGGGCCAATTTAGTCCCACCAGCTGAATGAAAAGCATTCATTTCCTGTACCCATGGAAACCACTGTTCTGTTTATCTTCAACGATTTAAGAATCATAACGTGGTACAACATTGTTAGTTTTATGTACATTTCCTTAACAATTCCGTGATTGAACACTATGATTTCTATTGATCAAATATTCCCTTCTGGTGATAAAGTCAAACTGTTGGCACCTTGAATCCACTTGGCATCTTCCTTACTCGTCTCAGGGACAGATGGGAAGAGAGAAGGTGGTACACTTGAATCCTGGATTTGGTTTGCTTTCTCTCTTTGGTAACCCTTTCGTTCATGGTACCAGCATCATTCATGAAATATCATTAACTAATGAGGAATTAAGGTATTTACTGATAAGTATTGACTACAGTGAGTCATCAAAGCATGTGAGCATCATAAGTAGATTCTTGTGGATACTAAGGAAGATGTTTATAAATTTCAAAATATAAAAGGAAACCTCAATCAATCAACTGTGAGAAGAATACTGCAAATCCCCATCACTATGGCTTGTGTGGTCAGCATTGAGTTCCAAGAGTTTAACGTCAATGTTTATGTTGTAAATTGTGTGTTTTATTATTTTGTGTCTTTAACAATTTAATTAACAAGAACAACAACAACAACAAACAAATGCTAACACCCCACAGGCAGAACAGTGTATTAGATCCCAGATTTTTAAAAATAAATAAAGAGACATTTTGGTGCTACTTTAATAGGATTGCGGAGGGTGAATACATCTCCACTACAATAGAGTGCCAGATGTAATGAGAATATATGTTTGAAATATCACATTAACTGATATTTTATAAATAATTATGAGTACAAGAGCTCTCCCTTATCCATGGAGGATGTGTTCCAAGGCCCCCAGAGGATATTTGGAACTGCACATAATACCAAATACTCTATATACTATGTTTTTTCCAATACATACATACCTATGATAAAGTTTACTTTATAAGTAAGAGGCAATACTCTTGTGCTTTGGGGCTATTATTAAGTACAATAAGGGTTTATTGAAATAAAGCACCGCAGATACCATGACAATTGATCTGACAACCAAGGCAGGTTAACCTACAGTACGGATGCTCTGGTGGATGCATCCAACCAGCCTCATGCATGGCCTCAGGGGAGATGACCGCCAGACCAAAAGCAAAAGTGCTGAAGAACACTCATTCTCTTTTCTGTTCTAAAAGTCTGTACTCTTAAGGGAATAGAGACATTTCTGATTTTAATCGATGTGAAAGTTTGACAAGTGAATTCTTCTGCCAAAACTTTCCTCTGGACAAGGAGAAGGATAGCAACAGGGGGGTGGTGGTGAGAAGAGAGAAGCAAGTACTGAGATGCTCATTGCAAGGGCCCATTCCCCTGCTCCATTATGGCACAGAGCCCCAGAATAATTCCCCCGTGCTCAAACCTAAGGGGCCATGCAGATGGGGACGGGGGCATTGTCACATTTCCACGGGGGAGTGGTAACTGAGAACCAGACAGCAGGATGGGCGTCTGTTAGTAGATAACATCATGGACTTCAAGGCTTTATACATCCTTCACTGAGAGTAGTTTGGCACATCTTAGGTCAGATTCCCTGGCAAATGAGCTCTGAGGTGAAGACTAGGGAAGGAGCTTTATTGGGAAGAACATTCCCCCAATAGAAAAGTGAGGGAAGCCGACTGAACAGAGAGAAATTGAGCTGCGATGCAATTACCACGGAGGCCTCAGCCCATTGAGGCCAGGAGGACAGGCCTTGGAACCTCCTGTCATTCAGTCTTTGGACATGGGCTGTCTCTAGGGGTGGGAAAACCAAAGCCAGTAGCCAATGCTCCCAGCAACTTGGAGAATGAGTGAATCTGTCCTCTTCATGACTCTGAAAAGTATAATGGTATTCACTATAGTCCACCCCTTCTGCCACTTAGATCCACTTATTTCTTGCAGTAGTACATTTAGGAAAAACTTCTCCAGGATTCTGGTTGGTCTTATTCCTTGGGAAAGCATGTAAAAAGAAGCTTATGAGATAAACTATAGCCCCTTTCCCTGCAGCTGGTCTCAGGGCTGCAGTTAATATTCCTGGTTTCCCTCCTCTATTACCCATTCTAGATTCCCTCACCCCTGGTTAGTAACACGATGGTCTAGGAGGCTCACCTGGAAGAGTGATAATGATGCTCTTACCTGAGGAATCTGAGCATCTCATCATCTTGCCGTCCCCAGATCATGAATGATGCACTTTTGCATTTCACATCGAATTTCAAAGGAGAGTCCCAAGAGTGGCATGACACACTTGTGTGTCAAGCTTGTGTCTCTCTAGCCCTACTGGATGACAGCCACCTATCTCCACTTAAAGGTTAGGATCAATTACCCCTGCCTGTCTTTTCCTTGTCTTCTGGTTTCTTGGACAAGTTCTATGGCAACCATAGCTTAAAGTTCCATGGGAGTCTAAATGTGGTTCCTGGTGAAAACATTTTCTCTCTCAGGACCTTAAGACACGCAAATTCTAAAGTTTTCAGAAAGAGAAGCACAAAAATTCCCACAGTGGGGCACTGGCTATGATGGTTAGTGAGGCCAGTTCTAAAAATACCTCTTGGTTCCCAGATCTGTGTATTCTACCTACTGGGAAAAAGCACCATAGGTTTGTTATTGATTTAGGGCATACACCACATCCTGGAGAATGAGGCCCCATTTCCAAAGAGTATCATCTCCAAGCTGGTTCCACAGATGTGCCTGAGAAGCCTGGTCCGTGTCTCAGGCCAGCACCTTCTGGGTGGTGTGACATGTGATATGGCCAGGAGATTCTATGGCTATGGGCCCATTGCTATACCTCCTTTGCCCTTTGCATTCCTTGGTCTGAGGCAATGTCATGCATGATCCTGTCAGTGGATGAAATATTCTGAAAGCCCTCTGAGAGTGTGCTAAATGAGGTCCTCTGGGCAGAAAAGACAACTTACAACCAGAATATGCTACAAACCCAGTCAAGATGAATTGCTACTCCATGCAGGGTGGAAGAAGTTCAATGCAATCAACTTGCCGTCGAGTGGCAGGTTGATCTCCTTAAGGAAAGTTGCTGATTCAGAAGCTCATTGTTGATCTCAGTAGCAAGATCAGGCTTAGTATGTGGGAGCCCATCCTTACCACCACAGCTATAGCATTCACGAGTTCATTGTCCCAGCTCCAGGTGGCTGATGACAGAGGTTGGCTGATGTCAGCTGGATAGTTACTCTATCTACTTGGTAGCTTAGGCCATCTTTCCTCATGGGTGCTCTAAGGTGGGCATTAATACAGAACACAGAGCTCCACGCATTGTGGTCAACCCCAGAAACCCATCCATGAACCCCTTCACTCTTGCCATTCTAGTCTTTTTCTCCTTCCAGGCCCTGACAAACTGGTCATGTTGCTCTTCTTATGAAATCATGTTTATTCCTAATTGGATCCATTACTCTTTCTTTACCATTGGGAGAATTTATTCTCACTATTAGCTTTCAGAACCACCCATGAATGGAACTATAACACAGCACAGTCCGTTTTCAGCTCGTATCCACAAACCAAGCTGGCCATCTCTAAACAAAGCATGGTTTGTAGATGGCATTATCTGTCTTAAGGGACTTCCCAGGAAACCATCAGTGTGAGGTGAGGGAGAGGCAGCAGTGCAGCACTGTAGGCAAAGTGGGAATCAGGACAGCCTCTCATTCAGCTCACTTTTGTCCTCTGGCCCTTCTCATATATAGCCCAAGAGGTAGCACTACCATTTTAGGATGCACTGCTGCTGGGTCCACCCAGTCTTACAAAGTGGTGGTTCTGAAAGAATGCGGATCATGATGTGTTTTGGCCACAAAGTCACATGATGTCTCTATCTGAGCCCAGCTGATGAAGCCAGCAGGGCACAGTCCTCTGCTGGAGATACCATGGCCTAGCTCCAGACCCTTTGAGTCTTTGTCATAATTCCCTCATTGGGTTTTTCAATAAACTCCACAGGGTGTCTTTTTCCCTCTGCTGTCACAAGGTGTGCTCACCCAAGTGACAGGCTCCTTGCACAGCAACCTGGACTTGCTACAGGACTATTTCCTGCTCTGGGCCCCACTCAAAGCTTTCAGTTCCATGTCCCCCAGTAAATGGATCAGGACAGCATATCCAAGTGTGCTATGCCCTGGCAGCAGACAATACCTAGTAAGTATTGTGCTTCTCCCTTAATGGTAGGAGATACAAGGTGCAATACTGTATCCTTTTCTTTGCAGGGGAATTCACAGCATATTCTAGACCAATAGGTGCCTACAATTTTACTGATCTGGCAGGCTCTTGAGACTTGATAGAGTTTCTGTCCCACCCTCTAGAACACATGCACCTTATTGAGGACTCCTAGTCCTTGCCATTGATTACTTACTCAGTCCAATTAACATGATCTCATCAGTACAGGGGACTAAGGTTTGCAGAATGTCCAGGTCTCTTTGAATGATAACTAAATCTGGGAGAGCTAACCATCCCTGAGAAAAGACAGTAAGTGTATACAGTTATTTGTCTCATATGAATGCAATTGCTTCTGATCCTGCTTCCTGATAGGAATCGGGGGGAGGATGCATTCACCAGATTAATAACTGCATACTATGTACTGAGGCTGTGTTAATCTGCTTTAGTGAAGTTACTGATCTGGTCCAGCAACTATAATTGGGGTTATTACTTGCTATAATGCTGCCTGAGTTGAAATCATTAAGTATTTAGGGTAAGTTATTTAATCTTTCTAGGCCAATTTTTATATGCATTTTTAATCTTCATTATTATAGTAACTGAATCATAAGATTGTTGCGAGGATTAAAATTAGAAAAGTCATACAAAGTATTTAACACTGGGCCTCGCACCCAGTAATCACTCAGTAAATATCAACCTTCATACATCTGTTTTGCCATCGTAGAGTTGAAATGCAGTTTGATTTATTAAAATTCAACAAACATACAGTTTTCTATTACATAAAACATTTGAAATGAAGTGAATCTGGCCTATATTTAGATTGGGGTGCAGTCTTGCAGAAATATAAGACAGGGTTAATTTTGATACCACCAACACTGCCATTGGTCATAAATTATTAATGGAATTTATAAATCAAATACATAATTATTAAGGTAGAACTCAGCTATTATTGATCTAAATTTTATGCCACTTGCAGCAGTTGTGCTACCAAGAATTTAGTAATCAGGCACATAGGGTAGCTTCCTCAATATTTGTTTTTAACTGTCATTTTAGAGAATAAGAACCAACCCATTCCAGTATGTATGTACCTGCGTAGGTTTGGCAAGTTTCTCCATCCAGAATCTCATTTATCACTACATTTCCCCACTATGCTGGAAATCCAACAGTTATATGGAATGAGAAATCATATGAAAAAAATGAGACTTCCTCTTGCTCATCATGGAGAAAAGATACTCCCTCCACCATAACTTCCATGACCTGTTGGCCACACAGCAACAGTGCACCTCCCGTTCCGCACTTTGTGAGATCACCGGGGAAACAAAGCAGAAGCATAGATCAGCATTTCACATTAATGTGACAGTCTCGCTACCTGCAAGACAGATGGGGAGGGTTGTGTGAGAGGTATACAGTCAGCCTCCTGGCTCCCTGGGTGATGGCAGAATGTTGATCACACACTGGCGGTGAACATGCAGCTTCCAGAGGAACTAGCTCACTGCCACAGAGCCTTAGCACCTGGCTGCGTTTGGAGCTGGCAGGGGCAGTCTCCAGATTCTGTGCTGCAAAATCACAGGAAGGGCTGTTTATAAACTCGTGAAAAGAGGAAGTTTCTTTCAAAGGAAAAGGCTTTAGAGGAACTCCAGCTGCCTGGCACATAGTCGGTTTCCCCTGCTTTCATCTCCCTGCGGCTCCTGCAGTAAGTAATGCAGAAATGACCATTGTATGGATAAAACACTATAGGGTGAGAGGGAGAGCGTTGTCAGGAGGTGAAATAATACAGCCAATTTACTAGCACCTTCATTTGGGGTCTGGTGGACACATTTCCTCCTAAATTGCTGAATATCTAGACTCTATGGGAAAGTTACCAGATGAATATTCTTTGACCCCATTTCATTTGCAGTCTTTGAGCACACTGCAGGCATTTCAGTGCTTAGTAAAACATGCCAGTAAGGCAAAAGGAAGGTCTGTGCTGGATTTCCTGGGAAGCTCTAAGTCAAACGTTTACGGCAATTTCAGGTGGATAAGACAGTACTCAATCACTGCTCCACTCCACAGTCATCAAACACCTTGTTGATTTCATGCAATTTACCAACAAGACAAAGAGCTGTCACACTGCAGTGCAACTCTTCAGGATACAGAATATCTAGTGAAACCACTGGGAAAATTAGTTTTAATAGTAGCATCTAACTGTAGCTCATCACAAGTTTAATCTGTTTTCCAATTTTTCCGTTGTTTTATATTACAGAGCTTAGGATGCATCTGAATTATTGCCAAAAATGACCATGGTTTTAAATTATACTAAGCACACACAGACACACACACACACAATCACACACAATCACACACACAAACATACTTCATTTGAAGAAAACACCAACAGATTTTACTCCCGGAAACCTGATGGAATGAAAGACATATAGAAAGAAAAAGAAAAGAAAGTGCGAAGATTCACTGCTTGACCTCTATGTTTAAATAGGTTTTCTCCCCACTCCTCTTTTCTCAAGTGTTAAGAATATTATTTTGGAATGTTGCTGCAGAACTCCAAAGATTATTGCCACCGTATTTCACAAACACACATAGAATTACAATCTCCTTTCTAAACTGAGCATGAGTCTGAGCCATAGGAAATGCCTTGTTCTTGCCTTTGGTAACGGAGACCCCATTAGTAAATACCTAACATGGAAGTGATTGCAGATTTGCAGGATTCAGACGCAAAGCTGTGCCCCTTTTCTTCCTTTAATTTCTCCCTGTGAATCACTTCTAAGCAAACTTATCTTACCTACCTCAGTCTCCTCTAGACGCTTAATCCCAATCTACAATATTGAACATTACCGACTCCTACATTCCACTGACCCACTAATCCTTTAAATCTCTCCCCTCAACCCCCTTTTCTACATTCCTTGGACTTATCACACTTTTGTAATTCAGGATTAGTTAGCATATTTATCTTGGGTCACTCTGGGATACGCAAAGCTATTCTAGTGTTCAGGGTCTTTGTGTTCCCTGAAGCTGGAGGTAGGTGACATAGAAACCCAGATACTGGGACATTGCGAAGTGTCCTAAATGCTGAATTTAGGGTGCCAAATTTAGCAAATAAAAATATAGGACATCCAGTTAAATTTGAATTTCAGACAAACATCTTGTGTGTAAGTATATCCCAGGAAACATCTGAGACATACTTATCCCAAAGGTATTTGTTGTTTATCCAAAATTTAAATTTAATTGGTTGCCTTGTGTTTTACCAGGCAACCTTAGCTGTATGTGAACAGGGTGAGGAGGAAACCAAGCTTAATTATCAATGACATCCCAGAAGGACACCTCAACGTGGGTCTATGGGGTGATAAAGGACCCATGTTCTGCCTCAAGAGTTTAGAAGAAAAGACCCTGTAGCAGAAAGAGCAAAACAAGGCACACAGCTGCCCTTCCCTTTCCCAGCCCGCAGCCAGCGTCCTTAATCAATCAAGGCACCCTTTCTGGCTTCAACACAGCCACTCAGGCATCCATTACTAATCAATCAGACTTGGCTTGTGAAATGAAACCTTTTAGCTCTCCCTGGCCTAGACACAACTAAGAGTGTGGAAATATGTAGAATTGCCCAGGCTTAGCTCCCAGGCAAATCTCAATGGGTTTTCCTGCATTCTCCAGAAATCAGAAAATAAAATTTTTAAAAAAAGCTATTGCCTTAAAAAGCTGTGGAATTCTAGAGTTGTCACTAGACAGCTCAGTTGGGACCTTGATAACTAATGATTCTCTAGCAGTGGTTCTTAAAGTATGGATTATAATCCACATTGAACCTCCTGATAAAGCACACTCTTCCTTTAGTTCTTTTGGCTAAAGAATTCATAACTCATGTATTGTCATTTTTGCATACCTTCAAAGGTTATATATTGGCCACCTACTAAATAAATGATTAAAAGTTACTAAGTATTGTATGCACAAAATTCGACTCTTGCTTTAGTAAAGATTACTGATGGCTCTAATTCAGGGTCCTACATGACCAGGTAATGCTGGCAATGTTGCACAACTCTAATTGCGCAAAACTCATGGAATTCCTGCCACTTTCAGGAAGCACACTTGATTATCTATGTGGTTTTAACTTGGTCATGGTTCCCAAATGCCTTCTACTTATGAATTACTTTTGCCTTAGCTTCTTCATTTACTCTGGACTTTGTTGTGGATTGTTTGGTTAACCCCAGAGTGTGTAGTGATATATGTTTCCATCAACGGCATTTGAAGACTGCAATTTTGCAATCACTAGACTTCAAGGCATGTATACATTGTGATTCAAACACGAGTCATCTCTACCACTTTGCTAAGGCAAACCACAAAAATTTGCTTATACAGTGACACGTTCCCTCTTATTACTATATTTTTTCCCTCAGTAGTGGGGGAATGGGTCGGGTAAGTGGGCTGTGAGGTCTTCTACCTTGCCAATCTACACTATGGTCAAAAATAGTTTGAGAAATACTTTTCTAGAGCAATGATTCTCAACCCTGGTCAGGTGATATTGAATGTTAATATCTGTAATGCATTTATTGATATCATATGGCCAAACTTTTCCCACATTGAGAAATATTTCATATCAAGAAACATTATTTTGTGATACATAAAATTTTTCAACCAAAAGCATGTCACTAATTGTTTTTCATTTTTAAGCTAAGCATGATTGACTCTTTCCAATTATTTTTCCATGAATATTTATCTCCTTTTCCTTTATGCTTGATTACACTTACTAGCACTCAGTTGCTAACAACCAACCAGATCTTTAAAAAATGTGGAGAAAAAAAATATCTTCAGATAGACAAATTGTTTTCTATTTAATTTATTTCTCCTGCAAAGTGGGAAAATATTTCCAGTATTCCACTGCAGGGCTATGTCACTTTAGTTCTTTAGGAGAATAAACTACATGTTTTGAACTATTGGAGAATTATGAAATCAATGTAGTGAGTCTTGACTCATATTCTTTTTTTAAAGAATAGCATAGAGAAGAGCCCACATACGTTTCGCCTCCTGAAAAGTTTGCTTCAGTTGCGTGTGTGTATGTGTGAGTGTGTGTATGTGTGAATGTGTGTCTGTCAGTCTGTCTTCTAGGCCACAATGTAAAATGCCTTTCTTGCCAGGTGGGAGGCTCTTGTTTAAAAGTTTGAAAAACATTGCTCTTCAGCAGTGTTTCTCAATTTTTAACATGCTTAAAAATTACATCAGAATCTCATTAAAATCAGTTTCTTACTCAGTAGATATGGGGCAGGGTCTTACATTCTTCATTTCAATAACACTCCACAGTGATTCTGATGCTGCTGTTCCCGGGACCACACTTGCAGTTGTAAGGGCCTAGTGGAAAGAGCCACAGCCACAAGCAGAGGACCACTAGCCCTAGAGGAATGGCAAATACAACTCTGTACTAGGGACACCATGGCTGCAAGAGGCACCTCCAGCCACAGCATCTGCCTCAGGCGGTTCTTTCCACCCCGCTCACCTTCTCTCCTCTATCATAGCCTTTCCTTCTTCTCCTCCTAGGGTAAATCATCAAAAAGTGAGCAAAGATGGTTGGTCACATATCACAGGCAGCAAAGAGCTCAGAACAGGTATAGACGATCCAGAGATACAGAGCTGATGATTTTAGCTGGACTAAAATCACCCCAATATTTACTTTCCACCCTGCCATTTGAGTGATCTATTCAAAACACAAACCCGTGTCTCACCTCTCCTTAAAACTCTTTAGTGGTTCCTCCTTGTCTGCAGATGAAGAACCAATTCTAGTTTTCTAGACCTGGGACATGCTCTGCTTCCCTCCAGCCCCATTTTCCTCTACCCCAATTCCCAGAACCCAGTGTGTCTTTTCAGATTGTGCATTGTTCTTACATGTCCAAGTGTGAATTCTCCATCTGGATAACATCCACTCATTGTTCAAGATGCCCCTTCGAGAACTTTCCTAACTACTCTCTGTCTTAGTTTGGGCTGCTATGACAAAGTAGCATAGATCGGGTGGCTTATAAACAACAGAAATTTATTTCTCGTAGTTCTGGATGGAGGCTGGAAGCCTGAGATCAGGGCGTCACCACAGCACAGTTGTGGTGAGAGGCCTCTTTCTGGTTGCAAACAGCCAACTTCTCACTGAATCGTAACATGGAGGACAGTGAGCGAGAGAGTCTCTTTTGTAAGGGTGTTGATCCCACTCATGAAGACTCTACCCTCCTGACTTAATTACCTCTTAAAGGGCCCATCTCTTAATACCATCACATTGGGGATCAGGATTTCAACATATAAATTTGGAGGGGAATCACAAACATTCAGTCCATAACACTTTCCCTACATGCTTGGGCACCTACCCCCCACAAAACACACATACACATGGTTAGATTAGAGCAGTGGTTCCCAATTCTGCCTACATATTAGCAACACCATCATGCATGACTTTTTTAAAGTACTAATTAAAAATATTGATACCTGAGCCCCACCCTTAGAGATTTCATTGGACCAAAAGGAACACAGATAGACACGTGTGTGTATGTATGTGTGTGCATCTGTGTGTGTGTCTTTCCCCCAGGAGTAGCTCTGTTCCTTGGTAAAACAGAATTTCAAGTTCCCACATTAATTATTAACTACCTACACAGAGTTTGCCTCATGCTCTGGTACTTTAAATATGCTCAACACTCTAGAATTTTCAGTTGACATCAAATATTGGTCAATTGTATTTCTATTTTATTGACCAATCTTAGGTTGTATTTGTCCTTCAAAGAATTTTCCAGCTAAACATCATGCCCTTTTCAGTGAATGATTGATTTACCTTTGAACAGAACTGCTATGCGCCATCTTTAACGGCTGTCCTACAAATGTGTGCCCTCTGGATCTGATGTTTTCGGTGTTTCTAAAGCATCTCTCATACTTGGCTCTAGCTGGGTCATGTACAAAGATAGTCTGGAAGCAGTGTGATAATCACAGATATTATTTAGAAATAGCTGAAGAACAATTATAAATGCAATGTGGTATGTCAGACACAATGTGGTATGTCAGACATCCAAAGCATATTTTCTCCTTTGCTAATATTCTATACTTTTTTTATCTGATGTTGCTAGAGAATGATGTATTCTACATAAAATAGCTTTCCAGGCAACAAAAGCTTCCCTCTGGTATGTATTTCATCAAATAGATGCTCAATGCTTTTTTTTAAAAAGCGTATGACATTTCAATTTTAATCATTTTAGATTAAATATTTCCAAGCCATATTACATACACCCTCACTTTATTAAACAAGGAATTCTAAAGTTAATCTACCCTTTTCTAGATTGTGTTAGCATTATAGCTATTGATTTTTATAATAAAAATGAATATGATTTTTGTTTTATATTTTGCTGTTGACCATTTTCAAGCAAATAGCTTATCTGTTTTCTTCAGGTGTTCTTCTCCTTATCCACTCCTCTTTTCAATGCATTTTAGTCAAGATTAAGATGACCAAGTCATTAGAATTGATGAGAAAGGAATGTAACTCAGCAACAGACCATAAATGAAAAAGGCTGAGTTCTAGCCCTGGACCTTATTTGAAACTCTAATTTTGGATCATATGCCACTCCTGGGTATTCCCATAACATCTCTACCCTTCGTCATGTGCTCTGTGTACTTGCCTGTCTTTTTTCACCAAGCTGGGTACAGCTGGAGGGAAGGAGCTTGCCTCATCCCATAGCTCAGCACAGGTCCTGGCATGTAACATGGGTGGGGTGTTGGGAGGGGGCTTAATGAGAGGCAACACCTTCATTCATTCAGGGGGTCAACAAGCTCAAATGACCACCATGGAGCTCCCTTAAAGCATGATGCAATAATTTGGAGCAATAGCTTTCTTTTTTTTTGCTCTATTCTATTAGGGCTAAAACTGCTAGAAATTTTCTCTGGATAAGCTTCTTCTTGGATAAGTTTCTCTAGATAAGTTATTCTTCTACACAAGTCAAAACCTCTTCATTTTGTTGTAATTCTTCCAAAAATGCAGGGTGAGGTCTCATGTGTTTCTTTCCTTTCATTTCTATTTCTGGGGTGTTCTGATTCATGGGGAGGTGTAAATAGAAGTGACCTCACAGGGGGTGGAGTGCACCTTGACCCTAATGTCTCCCCCAGACTCTGCCTTGTCCCATCCCATGATCCTTCTCCCAGGCATAAAGCTCCTCTCTGCTCCTTCACCCTTTAGAAGTATAAGGAGAGAAAAACAACAAAAAGAGGTCCCTTTGGTTAGAGTTCTGCCAAGAACTCCAGGGCACAGGGGCTGGTCATTTTATGAGAATTTCTCTCCTTTTACATGTAAACCTTCTACAGACGCAGGACCCCACCATTGTGGATTCATCCGCAAAAGGATGAGAGGCATCCAGATATATTTTATAGCTTAACAGGCAAGTTACTTCTAAAATTAATTTTCATTTTTTCTTCTTTGACAGAGATTGTTTCTGAACATAATTGGTTGAATTCTGTTTATTTCTCTTTTCTTAAAGTTCTTAGAGGTAGCTAAATGTTAATTGGGTATTATTAAGAGATCCTTAATTCAATTTTAATTGATTTTTCTTAGGACATACCACCTCCAATAAAAGATGTGAGATTAGTACATTTCCTCTTTGTCTACTAGCATACTTTATTTCTTTGTCCTTGGATTCTACTGGGTTCACCAACTCTAAAATATTTTGCCTTAGGATGAGCTTACCTGCCAAGTAGTTAAGTTCATTGTTTTTATGTGGAAGCTAATTTAGTTAGGTGATAAAAATCCTATCAATCTGTTTCTCTTATTATTCTATAAATATATATGAGAAAGAGTTTGATTTCATCAAGTGCTCAGTGATCACAGAATAGTATTTGTACTAAATGCCAAATATGACTTGTAAAGATTCCTCAAAGACTCACTATATCCCTGTTGGGCACCACTGAGTTCTTGGTTTCACGACAAAAAGAGATAGGAGGAAGAAAAATGGAATAGAAAAAAAAATGATGTTAAAAAAAAGCTCCTCCAATTGTACATTTTAGACATGTCAGTAATGAGCGATATTGAAAAGACATAGTTTTATAGTAATTTGTTTTACAGAATAAAACCCTAAGAATTAATTTATAATTAGGTTTTGTTATTGTCAACATTTCGTAAAAGATGTTTCCACATATATATGGAGACAACCAGCTTCCCGTATTAAAATTGTGCAATTGTTCCCTCATTGCAGAAATTTCATTATCTACATATGAATGCTAATTAATGTAGCCCAGAGTTGTTATTAGTGCTTGATTTACATATCTACCCCGGGGAACTATTTACCCACATTCCGTCTGCTACTCAGTTGCATAGTTGTCCTGGTATCATATGGGAGAAATTCAAGAGGAATTTGGGACTTTTGCCAAATTCTCCAAATTCTTGAATTCAAACATTTTAAACAAGATGAAACAGGAAATCCAAAGAAGGGGATTCTCCGAGCAAGAGGACATCCTGCTAGTTAAAGGAAGGTGATAACAGAATGCCTTATTGCAGGGCACTTGACTGAGCTGTGAGAAAGCTGCTGGGTGGTCACAAAAAATTCCTCCACAAAGCAATAGGAGAGGACTTTGAGTGTTGGTTTCCATCTCATGGCTCAACAAGGATGTTCGTTTGTCCACAATGTAGAATGAGATGACCTTCTATCAAAGAATCTGGGGACTGCTGCTGGTCTTCAAACTGTTTGTTCCTTGTCCGTAAAGACAAAAGTGTGGAAATAGAAAGAAAATAATTAGAAGCATTTTAGCGATTGCCTCAAGGTCCAAGTGCATGATCAGCAGACTGATGTTTTTGTGTCTTTTCTTTCTTTGTATGTTTCTAGCAATTCATTTTTATTATCTCTTACAAAAGCATCAGTCTTTGACAGATTGGAAATAAAGAATAAAATCTGGTTTTCCACCACATATAGTTTGAAAAGCCCTGATGCAGGTATTAGTGAGGCTCTTCTAGATTGCAGCCATCAAAGGTGTCCCTAGTGAGGGACAACTCCGGAAAAGAGCTATTCATACAAAAGTGATGGCTGTCTGGGCCGCCCCCATGTTTCAAGTCCTATTCCCAGAGTGAGTCACCCACTAGGGAGAAGAGACATCAACATTACTGCCCAGGAAGTATCAGGAAGAATGTTGGAGACTTTTTTGTTTACATTACATTTCATGGAAAAAGAGAAAATAATTCCGACTAGGAAATGGTACTAGACCCCACCTTTACCCCAAATTAGATAATTCAAGATAATTTGGGAAAAAAAAAAACAAAACTCTAAACTGGTATCTGACCTTCACAGTTTCAGCTGGGAGAGAGTAAAATAGTTGTAAAAGAAGTTTTATTTTGCAGGTTCATTATCCAAAGGAATTATAAATAGGATCAAGAACACAGTGAGTTAAAGTATCTGTTATTTCACCAAAAAGTTAGATGTACTTAGACTATTTAAAGAATTTTCAGACAATCATCCTTAGAGGATCAGGGAGTATGAGAATTACTGCTCAGGAATATTTCTTCAAAGTCCTATTTTCTTCTTGATGACATAAAAGAAAACCCACAAAAAAATATATATGAGCTAGAAGTATCCAAACATATTAACAAAGGCAAGCCATGCCAGCATGGTCTGTGACTGGCAAAGTCTATGATTGTTGAAAGCCAGGCAGTTTCCAGTATTAACTTATCAGTAAATACTATACGACATTGTCAGAGAAAACTAAGAAAGATTTCCATTTGCCCACAGGACAATTTTCTATTTAGAATGATATTCCCAAGTGACTTTAAGTACACCTTAAAGTGTATCTTACATCCATTTATTTTACTTTTTTAAATAATCAGAGCTGCCCAAAAGTGAACGTTTTGATGTTCGAAATCCTCCATCATTTCCTTAAGCATCTGAAAAGAAAGACGAACCTGAATGTCAAACCTGCTCAGACGATTGGCTCTCATTGACTGAAGATATGAAAATTAACCATAGAATTAAATATCTAGAATTTTTATGGGCAATGACTTTCTATTTTAAAAAGTAGAACATTAATAAGTGAGCTGTATTCTAATGATTTTATTCAGCCATATACTTGGGGCTTCACTGGTTACATTTCTAGGATCTATGAGCAAATATTCTGTATTCTGCAGCTTCCAACCTCAGAGATGCTGTGAAACACTCTGAGATTCACCATTTCCATTGGGTCCTCATCAGTGGGTTGACTAGCACTCAACCAAATTTGCCAGAGACATACCTAAAACAATAACCAAAATAGCATTTCAGAATTTACTCCCAGTTTTTGAAGTTTGGCTGAGAGGCCAGACAGAACACTGACGTGTGTTCTAACATTACCTGTGAAAGGTAGGATAGTGGAGTTCCTACTCGATGTGCCAGGAAGCCAAGGAAATAAAATTCTATTTCTCTTGCTTGTCTTTATCTATAGATAGGCAATACTGAGTAGAAAGAGCCACATAATAAAATGAGGACACATTGTCCAGAATATTAAAAAGGCATTTGCTAGCTTCATAAACTGGATACATTCAGAAAGCCTAAAACAGCAAATAAATGAAAAGCTATTCCCTATCAAGTGCTGGAAAAATTCAGAGCCCCTGCTAAACAATCTACAATACCTTTTACCAATCAGGAAAACAGTGAGACAAATAACCAAAAGGTGTCTGGCTTTATAGATGAGTTGATAATTTGAACATCGGTAAAACTTTTAGCCTACAACAAGACAAATCCCCTTATCCCAATTTCAAAAGGTCAATGATATTTTGCAGTGCAGTGATACTGATGAAAAAGAAGTCATCTTTGCTTAGATTACCAAACCATCTCTCTGCTAATGTTAGAGACAAGCCCCAGGCCAAAGAAGGCCACCTCCCATTAATGTGTTAACCTGTTATTCAAATGCATTTATGGCTGAGCCTGAACTATTTTAAGTATTTTCTTACCTTAGAAGGAAGGTAATAATAGAAAGAAAGAAATGTTGTGATATTTCAGTTTTGCCAGGAGACATCTTCTCCTTCAGCAATTATTTGGGAAAAACAATATTTTTCACCTCCTGTTCCTCCTTCTCCATCCCCTTCTCCTCCTCTTTCTCCTCCTCTCTCTCCCTCTTCCTTCTCCTTTTCCTCCTGCTTCTATATCATTTTCACTTTGAAAAGTTTTCAGAGCCTGTTGTAGCAGCCCCACAACCTTCCCAGGGAAGGTCTGCTGAAAATTTCACTCCTAGAAAATAAAAGTGCATAGTCAATGACGGTTGTGAACTCTCCCCCTCCAACACCAAACCTTCAGAATCCCCCTGTTGGAGGACTAGTGCCGATGGCTGGCTCCCGAGGAAGTCTTGGCAGCCCCCTCCTTTCCAGTGACTTCATAAGCAATCATGGGCACTGGCAGCAGCAGACCCACGACAAGCTTCCTCCTCTCCTCTACTCCTCATACCCTCTGTTCAATAACAAAATCTCCATCCACCAAAAAGAGGAAGAAATTAGACAAATATTGTGCTTTAAACTGATGTCATTTCCTTCTACATATAGATTTATAAATGTCAGAGAATGCATTGGATTCCAAGGAAGGCCAAGAAGGGAGAAACAAACAAAGCAAAAAAAAAAAAAAAAAAGGCAATGAAGGCTGAAGTTTTAAACACGAATTTCGAAAGGCTCTCTGTTTCTGAACTTGAATCACTTCATTGAACCTCCCTGCTTGCATTTTACCACCCAGATTGGAGGGACTAATTCAAAACAGAGCTAATCTGAGAACCCCACTGAGGCTAGTGTTTCTAAAATGCTTCACACTGTACAAAAAAGCAATCTAGGGGCCAAATGCTATTACTGTCCACTCCTGCCATGTTTCAATTGACCTCTAACCTTTGGTACAATGTGGTGTGAAACCAGCTCTAAGATCTATGTAATGCCAAACTGGCTGCAAGAGAAAATTTGAAAAAGTAAGCCTGGCTGAGTTAAGCTCCAGCATACCACAATTTCACAGTTGAACCAAAAGTAGTACAAATTCAAATTGTAGGGTGCAGAGAGCCTAAACTTTGAAGTCAATCCCCTGGAAAATGGAAGCAGGAGCCTATTTACATCTGCAAGTTAACACTTGGGTAGGGCGAGATCAGGCAACAGAACTCCAGCTATCACTTTACCCATGTTTCCCAAGTTAATTGAGTCCAACTGACCATAATAATGTTAAAAATGATAATTATTGCAGCTGACTTTTAATGATCACTACTACATACCCTGCATGTGCTAAATATTTAACATGTGTTGCTTCCAGACACCTCAAAACTACACAGTGAGGAAAAGTCTATTATTACTCCCATTTTCACGAAGGTACATAGAGGCTAAGTGCATTGTGGGGAGTCATTGGGAGAGTAATCTGGGAATTCACCACCCAAACTCACGCCCTCAGACCCCATGGAGCACAAACCACTGAAAAATGTTTATTCTGGGGCAAAAGTATTTGGTTGGCAACCAGAAGATGTCCAAGAGGATGCTGCAGATACAGTACTTTTCTCATTTACTTCACTCTGAGACCTTTCATCTTTCAACAGTCTTGGCTCTTTGCAGCAGGAGCTTTGGGTTTTTATTGGAATTGTAGAGGTTGCAATGATTCTCTAGCCCTCCTCGTATCTTCCCCATAAAATTCTCATTGAAGTCCATCATACTCTCAACCAGGTCCCTTTCCAGTTGCTAAGGATCTGCCTGAAGAATTTTATTATCTCAAAGTCCCCCAGGCTGTATCCCCACTGTCGTCTCTCAACCTTGTTGTTGTCTTGTAGATCAAGGAAGGAGGAGGATTTTGTTTTTCCCTGAGGAGGACGACTAGTTTCTGAGTAACTCTGGCCGTTGAGCACGGACCATGGATGGCCAAGTAGGCCCAGCATTCCTCGTTCTGCTGTGGGAGACCCAGTCATTACAGCTCCTAGGGCCCCCAACGGCCCCGAACACTGTTGACAATTGAGAAAAAGATCCCAAAGAAACACAGCACTCTACTTTTCTTTTTTTACAAACTCTTTATAGTCGGTAAATATCAAACCCCCCTTTTTAGGAATACTATACTTGTATTTGACAAGTATAGTCAAATGATAGTCTTCAGGGAATCCTATGGATCAAAGTTTCCATTCTGATCTGATTTTGCAGAAAGCACTCATGAAAAAAGATGCTCAGGCTTGGAGTGAGGCTTCTGAGCATTTATCCAAGAAATATCATTTTCACTTCTGCCAAGATCAGCTGACCTTAGCTAATCCAGTTGAGGAACAACAACCTCCATCTCTCATGAGTTGAATCTGAAATAAGGGGGTGTGGAAGACAGAAGAATGGCCTCCCAAAGATGTCCACGCCCTAATCCCCAGTACACATGATTATGTCACAGAGCAAGGGAGAATTAAGGTTGCAGACGAAATTACATTTGCTAATGAGCTGACCTTGAGATGGGAAAATTAATCTGGATGATTTGGGTAGGCCTGTTGTGATCACAAGGGTCTTTTAAAAGTGGCCAAAGGAGGCAGAGAAAGAACCAACATCAGAAAAAGTGATGTGATGACGGAGGCAGAGGTTGGAGTGAGACAACCACTGCAGTGAGAAGGATTCAACCCATTGCTGGCTTTGAAAATGGAGGAGAGCCATGAAGCAAGAAATGCCACAACCTCTAGAAGCTGAAAAAGACAGGGAAACAGATTCTCCCTTACAACCTCCAAAGAGGAATGCAGACTTGCCAACACCCTGATTTTAGTCCAGTGAGACCCATTATGGACTTCTGGCCTGAAGAACTGGAGAATAATAAATTTACATTGTTTTAAGCCACTAAATGTGTGGTTATTTATTAAGCTTCTATAGAAAACTAATATAAGGAGTTTCCAAAAAGTTCTGAGCCATCAGCCAAGCATGCATATGCAGGACAGGAGCGGTCTGCTGTGAAGAGGGAGTTTCCCATATTGAAGGGAAATATTGCAATTGTTGTCTTCCCACTGGTATTTGGTGACTAGGTCGGGGCTGCCCTTTTGAGTAGAAGGAGTGAGTTGCTATGTAACACAGCAGTAGAGAGTCTAGGTGGAGAAGTCAGACAAAACCAGTTAATAAGTATTGCTCATATATGATTATCCAGAAGTGATTATCTATGCTCTCTATTCTAGCTGTGGATTCCTTGAGGAATGCAGCTTTTCTCTCTTCTCATTTTTGTTCTCCACTTCTCAGACATAAGAAGGGGGATAATGGACCTTTCTTTTAAAATTCAGACTCATACCTCTAACCTCCAATTCTAAGAAGCAAAGAATTCGAGATGGAAGATGACATTGTTACTACTTTTTAAAATTCTCCCATTGTTTGGTCAAAGAGTCAGGTAATCCAAATCCTCCAAAATGGAGGGAAAAGTCACAATTCCCAACTCATACAGAAACACATGTATTAAATGCTGCTTCTAATATTAAAGAGCCCTGTTTCTTGAGTCATGTATCAAGAACACAGATCATTTCCTTTGCCAGTTTAACTTCTGGAAGCGAAAGAGGTGGTGGGGATGATCGGGCTAAGTGAATTGTGATGGAGCCCAGCTCTCTCTGTCTGCTTCCTACCTATGAGAAAAAAGTATTTGAAAGACATTTTTCTTAAGTGAACATTGATCAATATTCTACTAACCAAAAATCCCCCTTCTATCATATAAATCAACTCTTTTCTTCCAAAGAAATACAGAACAAAGGAAGTGTAAATATATTTCAGAAAAAGTAGAAGAATATTCACAGGAAAGGAAGATCATGGTGCCACGTGAGCTGCATAAGGCCCTTTTGTAACCCAAGGGCATCTGGGGAAGCCACATGTGCATGTTGCAATGTCATTGCGTCATTTCTCTGAATCCGGGGGGAGGGGTTTTCTCTTCATAAATTGTGGTCACAGAAGCTAACTAAGTTCACTTCTGTTGCATTTGTGGCCAAGAGAAGAATTGCACGTAATTATGCATCTTTGTTGGCCGTGCATGGAAACAAATCCTGAAAATAAAACCAACTGTTCTGTCAAGTTCTCCACGTACACATCCATCAAATTTACAAGACCTCAAGAGTATGAGTTTGGAAACCAAAGAATTGTGCTTCTCCTGAAGTGATTCTCCAAGGTATGTGAATCAACAGAGAATGGATCCTTCGCGATGTGTCAGGCAGCCAGCAGACGGTATCTCGGTATAACATCATAAATGAAAGACTCCTTCAATCACCAAGTACATCTGATACAACTATTTTGGCATTCAGTTATTAAGTCCACAAAGGCTTAATTTAACAGTACAGATATACAACATGCTGTGTATCTGTGTATGCTTTTAATGACCTACATAAAGGCTACTATTTTATAGTGGCTTCCAGCAGAGAGAGGGAAAAACAAGATTCAACTATAGAAGCTGTCTATATTTAATATTTCTGTTAGTTTTCTGTCTGCTGGTCTGGCAGATTGGCTCAATTGGAAAAACAACATCTATGATTGCTGAAACAGTTCCTGGCTACATTTGGCACCTTTAATCACTGAATGACACAGAAATCCCTGTCTGCAAATCTAAGGCAAAAGAGGCCAGCCTTTGTATATCACCAAGGCTTATCTGTTTGTCTTTATTTCAAAGTCCAAATTCTAATGTCATTACTCAATTCAATAGCACAGCAGTGCACAGCATTTCACAAAAACAACAAAAACTCTATGCAAATCCTTGGTTAACTGACGTCATCAGTCTCATGTCACTGTAAAAAATGAATCCGTCTCCTGTTTTCTGTTTTGTTTCGTTTTGTGTTTCTAGGTCAACAAAAAAGAAAAAAAAATTTCATTCACTTCACTTAAACTCTATTTTTACCATTAATAGAATTAAATATTTTTATGTATTGATAGATAACAAACACATAAGCAAAGAAATTATTGGCACCATGTGCTTTTGATCACTATTTGGCCTACAAAATTCCTAAATGTGATGAACAAATTTTAAAAGTACTGGACCTGAAATTGGAAGTGCCAAGTTTGAAACTGGGTCTGACTCTTAGTTTCTGGGTGAGATTTGACAACTCACTCAACCCTCTGAGTCACTCAATCTCACATTATTGGAAGATCAAATAGAATTCCATGTGATGAAGTTGCTGGTACAAGATAAAGTGTTATTCAAATGTAATGTATTATACTTAGAAAGTGAAGAGAGAACATAATAGCCTGTAGGTAGTATTTAAATCAAAGTTTAACATTGAATAAATATATAATTCTTAAAGAAGGATATAAAAAAGGCTGAAAATCCTATTCCCAACCTCCTTCTTCAGTGTTCATCTGTACTTTTGTTGAACGAAGAAACTGTGATACTTGCTCCTACATTTAATTAGGTTCTGAAAACTAAGCAGAACTTGAATGGAAGTTTTGTTTCTATGCAAGAAATCCTGGCAACATGAATATCTTTCTTTCCCTCAACACATCAACATTCCATACCACAAATTACTTGCATAAACTGCCTGTAGGGCCAAGTACCTTACCTTTAGCCCTTTGTCGGCCAGTGATGGGAAGCACATCTTCTCAGCAAAGATGAAATGATCCTGGGGACAGGTGTAGGGGAAGAATGATAACATTATGGAATGAGGCTTTGTATTGGTTATAAGAGTAAAGCATAATCTTTGAAGTCAGACTGTCTTAATTCCAGTCTTAGATCTGCCATTTTCCTTTTCCCATCTGTAGACTGCCATACTAACGATCTGCAAGATAGTATTGTTGCTGTGAGGTTTAATAGGACCTTAGCAGTACAAAATGCTCAATGAATAGTGGTCATTATTCTTATGAGCTAATGTTAAGGAATGTTTTAATGCCCACCCAAATTTCAATGCCTAAAAAGCTATTGGTACGAAACAAGTGAGCACATGAAAAATAAAACATTGTCCTATAATAGGATACTTGCATACGTTTGTCTTAGAATAAATGTATTTTTGCAGTAGAAAAGAGCCTCACTTCTCTCCGTCACAAACATATTAGCTGAATTATTAGCACAACACTCTAACTAACTGAGCAACCAGCCAGTTGATCTGAGCTGAACTTCTCACCTCCTTTATCTCATCAGTTTTCAAACCCTGTCAATCCCATCCTCAGAGCACCCATCCCTGCCCTCTGCCCTGCCTCTGCTCAGCTCTGGACCTGGTCACCGCTGTCTTCGACAGCTTCATGGTATCTCAGCTTGACTCACTGTCTACACTGCCACCCATTACTTGGTTAAAAAAGTGACCTGACCCATGGATGCCATGGAGAATAAACTTTCAATGGTGTCTCATCAATCAAAAAGTTCGAATTTCTTACTGCAACATACAGTTCACTTCTCAAATGAGTCCCAGGCAACCTCTCGGTCTCACTCCAGGCATTCTTTCCTCATCGCCATTAAGCACCTGAGGACAGTCATGTGCTGCGTATTCAATCAACAGTGGACAGTATATATGATGGTGGTCCTGGAAGATTATAATTCTGTATTTTTACTGTATCTTTTCTATGTTTAGGTATGTTTAGATACACAAATACGTAACACTGTTTTACAGAATTCAGTATGGTAACAAGCTGTACAGGTGCGTAGCCTGGGAGCCATAGGCTCTCCCACGTAGCATAGGTGTGTGTTAGGCTATACCATTTGGGTTTGTGTTAGCACATTCTATGATGTTTGCACAATAACAAAATCACCAAGAACATGTTTCTCAGACCACATCTCCATTGTTAATAAACATGACTATGTATGCGGCAGGATGTTCCAATGCAATCGCCTCCCACCTCAATAGGGACCAGATGCCCACGTGAGTATGTGGCTGAAGTGGATTAGCAGAGAGGAGAGATATCTGAAGGAAATAATCAATCTGAGCTTCTTGAACCACTTCCCCCTCTTTGAGTCAATAAAAATGGGCCTGAGTGTGAAAAGAGAGAACTTTTGGAATATCTGTACTTTGAAGAGGGCCGTTGTCATGTGGAGTCTAACCCATGCCTCTGAAAGGGGAATGTGGGGGTCCCACCTTCTAAACTGCCCATCAAGGAAGCACTTGTTGCCCCAGCTACTAGGAGTGCTGGCGGCCCCCACCTTCCACTGCCAGCCCTGCAGAGATTCCCTCAGGTGCAGAGAATAGCCTTTCTCAACTTCCTTGCCCTGGCAGGGCAGCTCACATCCAGTGAACGTGCAAGTGATACATAAGGCCAAGCCATTGCGGCCTGTCACATCAACTCTGATGAGCCATTTTAGTGCCATCGTTTCTAGTGCAGCCAGCTAATGCTCTCTCAGGCCTACCTCGTAGTTTGACCATTCCCTCTGCCCAGTCCTGCACCAACCCCTTCCCTTCAACAGGTGTTAGTCCCAAGGGCCCTCCCCCAAGTTACATATTAAACTTTGCTGGAGAATCAGCTTCCACAGGATTCAAACCTGCAATAAGGAGTTCTAGTTGTTTGCTTTCAAATATATCTGCCTCCTAGACTATAAGTTCCTTGAGGGTAGAGATGGATCTCATCACATCTTTGCACTGCTGAGAACTGGTACAGGGTATAGACTTCTATTTCATGTAAGAAATCAAGACTAAGACAAGCAAGTTAAACATGAAATTTCAAATACAAGAACAATTTTTCTATGTAAGGGAGTCTTTCATATGGGGAGTTTCTCATTGTAAAAAAGAAATGCTTATTTCCTACTCCTCCTGTTTCCATGAGAAGAAATTTTTCCAAAACCCTCCTGGCCTATTGCTCCAACCTCACTCCTCCCTATAGAGATGTTACCTCCCTGGTCACTGGGTAAACCACATGTCTTATCCATTTGCATTTGCATATCTGGAGAGACCTCTTCAGAGAAAAGATCCTGGCATCTCTTCCACCCTCCTGCTTCTTCAGTGGAGGAGAAACTGACTTATCAGCAGGTAAGTTTAGAAAAAGAAATTGAGCCAGTATAGCTTGATCCTTTCTCCTCCTTAACTGATTTGGAATCTACCTGCCCAACAAAAGCATATTCTCCTCTATTCTCCTACCTGCTTCAAGCTTTACAGAGGCAATCCCCCAAAAAGGAGATATGTGGATGCTCAGCACCACCAGAGACCGGAGGGGAGTACATCTGTCTACTTATTCATGGAAGAATATTAGCAAATTCACTTGGTAAACGTACCTGTATTAGTTAGCTGTTGCTTAGGAACAATTTTCCCAAAACGTAGCAGCTTAAACACACACATTTATTATCTCACAGTTTCTGTGTGTCAGCAATTTTGACAAGGCTTAGCTTAATCCTCTCCTTCAGGGTTTCTCATAAGTCTGCACTCAAGGTATCAGCAAGTGCTGAGATCTCATCTGAAGGCTCAACTGGAGAAAGATCTGCTTCTAAACTCATGTGATTATGAACAGGATCAGTTCCTTGCAGGGTATGGGAATGAGGGTCCCAGCTCTTTAAGGGCTGATGGTCAGAGACTGTCCTCTATGTCTTGCCACTTGAATGTTTCCACAAGGAGGCCTGTTTCATCAAAGCTAGGAAGGGAGAGAGTCAATAAACAATGTGATAGCAAGATGGAGGCTATATTCTTATGTGTAACATAGTCACAGAAGCAACAGTCCATCACTGTTGCCATAATAGACCGGTTAGAAGCAAATTACTAGGCCTTGCCTATACTCCAGGGGAAGGGATTACACATGGGTATGAATACCAGGAGGCAGACATCATTGGGAGCCACATCAGAAGCTGCCTTCTACAACACATAAGGCCCTTGTTTACCAGGTTTATCAAAAATCATAAATGCAATATTGCTATATCCGGGACTCCAGTGACCCTTCTTCTATTGGTTCCAAACTCAGGAGAGGAAGAAGGATGCTATTTATCAGGCCCCTCAAATAACCAATACCCATCACTGAGATTATTCAGCTTCCAGCTGGATAGCCTCTCAGTGAAACTGAAGCACTAGTTGATCTCTGAGCCCCTTCTTTGACTATGCATTTATCCAGCATGAGGATCTTGCCGAGGATATCAACCTTAACCTGCAGCCAATATGCACAGAACTTATCCTTACAGAAACCTGAGAGAATTCACCTCATGTCCTCATCCGGGCCAGTGATCTCACATAACCACAGGCTAAGGCCAAATGTATACTAATGCCAAGTCTCAGGAGACAAAAATAATAAAGACTCATGTGACTCTGGAGGAATGGCACTGGAGTCCAGGTGACACCAACATCCGAACGTATCTTGGTCACACAGAAGCATTGAGAAGTGTGCCATGTATTTATCACCACAAAAGTCCTGTCCATGTTAAAGAGAATCCAAAGGATAGGACTGACTGAATTACACAAGTCCCCTTGTACTCAGGAAGCATGCTCAAGTGCCATGAGTAAGACGGTGACATTTACATACTGGCAAAGGGCTCCGGAGCTAAACTGGAAGCAGCTAAGCATCACTTGGGACATTTGTATACTCTGCCCTCCACGATATTGAAATTAATAGGCTCTAATAAAACAAGAGCTAATTGTGTGTAAAGTTAAAGCTACCTGAGCCCACCATCAAGATAAAGACTAGGTTATTCACTTGTCACCAGGACCTATATATTGTCATATGCATAGGATGTTTTATGGATATGTGTTTAGTTGTTTGGTTGATTGCTAAGTTTTTGTTGTTTGATTTTTCATCACCTTTTTAAATGCTTCGTTTTTACTTTTGTTATCATATATATGATTTCCACATAAGAGTTCTAGATAGATAAGGAACTACTCTATAGTTTTGTGCTTTTTTTTTAAGTTTTAAATCAAGAATAGGTAATCAGGAGTACCAAAATGAGAACTGAAGCCAACAACGAAATGAAGGACTACCTTATATGTATGTATCTTGCTAAGGCGTGCTGATGGCGGTAGGTATTATATAATGTGTACAAATAGGAAAAGAAGGTCTCAAGAGAAATACATAGTTTGGATTAAATCTTGCTTAGTAAATGCTAGACCCCTTGGTTATGCACCTTCTAAATATACTCAGACCATTTTTCTGGCAAATGGTATTATCTCAAAATTTCCAGGAAAAAAAGTGTCCTGTTGACAGCATTATACTCAGTCTAGCGTTGGACTGTCCATCTTCTAGAGCAGGATTGTCCAGTAAATATTTCTGAGTCTGTGGCAATATTCTAGTCTGTGTTGCCCAATCCTTTAGCCAATAGGCATGAGTGGCTATTGAGCAGTTGAAACGTGGCTAGTGAGACTGAGAAACTGGATTTTAAAATTTTATTTAATTTAAATAGCCACCTGTGGCTGGCGGCTACTATATCAGACATCACAATACCAGAGATTTCCTATTCAAAATGTAGTATGGAGACCAGCAGCTTCTGCACCACCTGCCAAAATATCACCTGCTGAATTTCTGTTAGAAATAAAGAATCACAGATCTGCAAACAAAATCTACATTTTAACAAGATTCTCAAGTGATTTGCATACGTAACAGAATTTGTGATATGCTACTCTAACATATTTCTTGATAGAGCTGATTAGTTCCTGACTGTCCAAAGGAATAAAACCCCAGAGTTGATTTTTTTCAATAGAAAAACTAGAGATTACAATATTACTCCAGTAAATCTTCCTAGAGAGTTAGCAAGATGGAGGGATAAGTCCAGAATTCATTCTTTTGGAGTCTTCTTAAATGTGATCTGTATTCAACCTTACTCAACTGAGACCCTCTTTCTTCCCCATTAGAGACAGTGTTACATGTAAATTTTGTAAGTATATTCCATAAAAGATCTTTACTGGTGCTGGAAAGAGGCCTCTGTACTATACCTGATGGCTCCACTAAACCTGCTGATGTTGAAATTGGTTTGCCAATAATTTCCATAATTAGAGATAAAGCTTCAAAAGCATATCTCCTGGAAAAGGGTATATAAAATGTGCACTAGGCTGGCAGAAACAGTATCAGTTACCTGAGTACTAAATGTGATAAGGAATGGGTAAGAAAGGACACCCCTCTGGGAACTTAGAGTGGAAAGGAAGGGAGACAGCAGAGGTAAAGGGAGAATGAAGAAAGCAGAGCTGACTTTCCATGGGGCTCGCCATGCCGGCTCTGATTCTGAGAAAGCCATCATGGTCCGCAGTCATATTCTACAGAAAGTGGTAGTAGCCACTGTGGTAAAGTGTCTTCTGGGACTATTAGATGCGCACATGGGAAAGGTGTGAGTGCCTCCAGGTGACATCCATGTTCAATTATTCTTCTTCACAGTCATTTGTACCACAGCCTAAATTGTCACTGGTGGGAACACCAATATTCCTTCTTGTAGCGGATATTTTTGTTTGCTTGTTTTCAGGGCCTGCACGTACTGTTCCTTTTTCCAATATTAGCTCCAGAATTTTATTTGGGGATTTACCTTCTGGTCACTCTCACATCAGGTAGGGCACTACGTCCACTCAAAAGTGGAAAAGATGATCAGTGCCAACCGTTAACCTGGTGACAGTAATTGGTTCAGAGAAGCACTCATAAGTTGATTAAAACCAAACAGAAACATGGACTTCGGCTGAGATTTGTGAGAAAGACACTCTTGTTCCATGTGATTTGACTGGAAACTAGAAGGCGTGGAATTGTGGCAGCCATTTTAACACCACCAGGAGAGAATCTGTGTGAGAATGAACCCAGGTGGGATGTGAGTTGGTGATGGAAAGAAAAAAAGGATCCTCTCTGAGCATCTCACAGCCTGATCTGAAGCCAACCATACACACTGCACATTGCTTGAGTCAAAAGACGGCCCCTTTTGCCTAAGAAAACTTGGGTTCAACATGTATCTCTTAGAACCAAATGAGTCCTAACAGACAAACCTATTCTTGAAAGAATACACTAAGAGGAAAAAGAAAAGGGTCAGCTGAAATGCAATGAAGTAAAGAAATGGTGAATGCAGAACTCTTATTATAATGTGGCATAACATTTCTTTTGTGAAGACTAAGCTTTCGTACTTTCTTTCTTTTCTACTACATACAGATTTCTGTAAATATATGCATAGGCCAGAAGTAAACTTAAAAAACAAGCTCTATAGTAAACAAAATGTAAAAATTAACTCAAAAACATAAACCCTCTGTTGTTCCCATTCATTTATGACAGCAATTACATTAGTCATCACTTGGGTGAAAAGTCACAAGATTTCCCAATGGGCAATTTAACTACTTATTATCTAAGTTTTACAGAGTAAGCAAAATTTAATTCTATTATATAGAGAACAATAGAAGTTGAAGTAAATGCTCCTGGCTATCTTGTCCTATTATTAAAATCTGACTTCTATAGGGAAAGCTATGAAATCAGAAGAAATAAAGGAAAAAATTAAGAGGGATTCTCTAAAATGTTGGAAACAAAATTTAATAATGCTGACTGCAATTATTCTAAGGCATGTGTTAATATGCCAGAGTCATTTCCTATGAGCAAAACGATGTTGGAAACTGAGTTGGAGTCTATTTCACGTAAGATATTAAGTCATGTAAAACGCGTAAGTAACAATAATAAATCACTGTCAGGGTTTCTGACAGTGCATAATGTAATACCAAGCATAGAGTGGCATTCTATCTTGAGACACTCGCACCCCTAAAGGAAATGCCAGTCACGTGTGCTAAATCAGAAGTTTCCACAACACCAGAGACTTCCAGCATGTCATTGCTCTTTGGAGATTATGTACAAAAAGGCATCTGCTCATGGATTCATTTTAACATGGATCCTTTTTTAAAGGAAGCTAAGTGTTCTGTATCAAATCAGGAATGAGAGTTGCAGCCAATGAAGATGGGAAAAAAAAAGATAGCTTATCCTTTACTGCTGGCAAAGCCAATTAGGCATATCTTTGTTTCATGACAGCTATATAAAGAATTGGGGAGTTGCGAGTGTGGGCATTTGATATAGATGTGCAAAGTAATTCTTTCTGTTGGCTCACATAAACAACATTTAGTGGAATATCCAGTAGATGTTTTTTTGGCCTCATTTCCCCAAACCATGTAAGGCAACACAATTTAATACATGCAGTGGTTTTTTGTCTTGTATCCAGAAAAATACAAGAGCTTCCTCAAATAGAGAAATTAAGAAGAGTTGAGATGTCAATCCTGGTTGACCGGATTATTCAATTTGAAACTAAAATTACGTTCACATTTGCATTATGTACTTGATGACTTTGACTTTCTGAATTTGTCATGTACTAGCAATACAGTAATTTTTCAACATAAAAATGCAGCACCAACATAAATTTTTTAGTGTAATTTAATTTATCTGATTGCATTTAACCCTTTACAATTTATTTGCTAAGTCTTTTCTACTAGATCATGGGCTCCTATAGAGCAAGGGTTTCATTTGTGTCTACTTTGTCAGCTCCATACACATACTGGGAGCTCAGCTGTTGATGAAATAAATTTAATATTGGTTTCCACATGGAAGTATTAAGCATTTCAGTTGGTATTTTATTACGAAAGTCCCACAGGTAAAGTAGCATTCTTTTGGCCAGCACACATCCTTATTTTGCAAACACATATTTTTGGAAGTTCCCTTAAGCACAAGACCTATAGCAATAATATCCAGCTTTCCCCTACTGCTTTCTCTGAGTCAGGCAAAATACTAAGCACTCTGAATCCATAATTTCTTCTCTGTTCATAACCGTGCTATGCAGTATTACTATTACTATCAAAATATCACTAATAAAGTAACTAATGTTTACAGGACTTAATATTTTCCCAAGGTCATACAACCTGACACTTGGAGTCCTTGTTCCTAACTATTGCACTATGTTCTAAGCCAATAGGTTCTGCATGTTGGTGACCAAGAGAAGCTGTAGAAAACTACCAAGTCTATGCGAGCAGTAAGCAGGCAATTAACTTTATTATAAACTCTAATCTTTCTTGCTTCTTGTTTCTTAGTTTCAAAAATGAGATCAATCATATGAATTCGCTCAATCCCAAGGGTATATATGGGAACGGATTATATGTGTTCTTAAATCAGGTAATCGATTGGCTAGAGGAGATTGACACAAGCACCGCTGAAAAACACAGTCTGCCGCGTGCTCGAGAAAACAGGTGTGCAGAGGGGGATGAATCATAGAACTGACTTGGACTGGCGGGTCTGCAAAGTTAGTTTAGCACGGACATCAGCCATTCCCTATGATGTCAGCAACTCCTCCTATGTGTTTCAGGACATGAGAAAATGACACAGGGAAAAAAAATTACAAGCATTTTCTGTGACAATTGGAAATGCTTGGCTCCACAGCTGTTACCCTGAACAGGCAAATAGTTGATAGTGACTAATGTTCATTTAAACGCCATGTTACTTACTTGATATTTTTATATAAATGTTATAATATCTTTATTAACTTTAGGGGATTTTTTTGTAATGTAAAAGAGGAAAAATGATGTCTGTAAATTAACACTAGAAAAAAAGCAACTTTTATATGGGGTTAAATCATTTTATTTATTTTATAAATATTCTATATTGAATTGAAGAGTTACCAAACAGGATGAGATCAATTAGGGGAACAGCAAGGGGTGTGTGCATTATGAAAATATTCTAAAACTTCCAATCTATTTTCCTGAGGTCTCTTTAATAGATCCATGGAGGAAGAAATGGATATGTGAAACTAACTACTTGTCAGAGCAGGAAGAAAGTTAAGGTCAGCTTTCAAAAAGTCAAGCCAGGCACAGTGGCTCGTGCCTGTAGTCCCAGCTACTCAGGAGGCTGAGGCAGAAGGATTCCTTGAGCCAGGAGTTCAAGGACATTCTGGGAAACATAGTGAGACCCTATCTCTATTTTTAAAAAAAGTAGGAGATATCTCACTCACCAAAATTAAATCTTTACCTAACAGAAGAAAAAAAAAATCCTCTTCCCTAGTCGTTTTTAACTTTTCAAACATTTTTTTCCTGTCAAAGCCCCCCATCAAAAATAAGAGAATGGTAATCATAAAAACCATTGGCTCTGACATTTGGAGGAGTGAGTCATACAGTCAGAAAAATAAATAACTGATTTCTTTTTCCCATGGTGAGGAAAGAAAGAAGATTGGGTAGACCTATTTGATCTATGCACAGACTTTAAATTAGTCCCTCCATTTTCACCCCTTTCTTATTCAATCTTTCATCATCCCTGCAGTCTCTAAGACCTGAATTCCTTGTTGGCTGCATCCTTCTCTGAGAGTGCTCAAGTCTATGCCTATTCTATTGTTCTATGTCCTATACTTCATCATCCAAGAAATTTTTTGAAATATCTTGTTTGGTTAATTTTTCCCCTAGCTATGATTTTTGTAGCATCATACTTGGTTTTTATTCTGTTACTGTCATTTTTGCTCTGTCTCTGGAGCCAGAAGAAATAAATTCATGTACTCACTTCACCATTTTCAATGGGAAGATTGTTTATATTTAAGAATTGAAAATTTACTTAATCATTCATTCTATATTTAACAAACATTTATCATTATTTTCTAACTGACAAAGAAGATCCTACAAGCCTAATAAGTATATTACATATTCACTTAATAGTGTTTTAAATCATGCATCTTCTTTGCACCAGGCATCATGAAGAAATTCATGATTTAGTGTCTTGAGATACCAAAGTAAACAACCACTAGGAGATCTAAATTCTCTGTCCCCACAAAAGCTAAAGATGAAGATGGATTTTTTTTTCTCTCAGGGGTCTGATTGAAATGGCTTGCTTCTAGAATCTTTTTCAACTCAAGAGTTCTGAAAAATGCAATCTATATGGATGTTAAATAACCAGTATCGCTAGCTTAAATAGTGAAGTGAAGATCACTAACTGTCTCCTTTATCAACTCTCTTCTTCTTCACGATAATAAAGTTTCTTCCTCTAGTTTTGGCTGGAAACATGGGCAACCTACTTGAGACAACACTTCCAGCTTCCTTTACAATGAAATGTGAATGGAAATAATCCATGCACAACTTTCCCAGCTATTTATTTAAAACAAAATCTTTGTCCCAGACCTCCTCTCTTCTCGCTTATCAGGAGCTATATATATAGATAAATCAATGCCCAACTTTGATCATGCAGAAGTAGACAGTGACCCAGTGGGTGGAAGAATGGATGGAAGCCAAGTCCCTTAACAACCTCAGGGAGTAGAGATTCTCCACCAGGCTAGACCAGGCAATTGGCTTCACGAAGAATCAAAAACTTCTCTCTCATTCAAGCCACTGTATTATAGGGGCCCTTTGTGACAACATCTTAAAAGCTGCCTGAAATAACACAATAGCGTTATTTTGCCAAATAATTGTCAACTATCAGTTTCCACACATATATTAAAATTATTTTTAAAATGGTGTCTGCTCAATTTCCAAATACTCAAATTGTAGTCAAATAAAATTTCAGGGGCTACATTTCTAAATAAAAATTCAGTAAGCAAATACACAGAGTAGCAATTAATCTTGGGCCAAGAGAAAGAACAATGGCTGAATCATACAATGGCTCCTGAAGGCTTTACTCAGACATCACACACAGTCACTTCTACACACATTGCGTTAGCTCAAGTAAGTCAATGACAAAGCCTGACTCAACAGGGTGGGGATGCATTACTTCTTCCCAATGAAAAGCACTATGGCCGTCATAACAGTGAGTAGGAATAAATAATCCTTTTACAAAAAGGACAAAAAATAACTGGGCACAATAACACCACTTCTACCACAACCAAATAAAACAAACTTTAAATAACTTCCAGCTATAAATCAAATAATTTAAATGGACTTCAATCTTATTCATATGTCTTCATCTCCTCTGTACCAATGGGTTCTCATAACTGAAAGAGGATGTAGTGTGTTTAGATAAGATAAACTTTAACAAACTTTTTGATGATAATGTTCTGGCCTTGTTGCTTTTTATACACAGAACCTATGGTCAGATATCAAAGCATTCACACCTTACTTCCTGATATTCTTAAGTCCTTTACCTCTATATTCTATACAGCAAACAAAAACGTACTTGCTATGGAAAGGATCTCTGTAACTTTAGATCAAATTTATCTGTGGCTATAGTAAAGGCAACTGCAATCAATTCATAAATTCCATCTATTAGAATTCAAAATGGCAATTTCCATTCTATCATAAAATGGAGATTAAGTATAAAGACTTAGAAAATATTCCTATATCATTCTAACAAGCTTTTTTCTCATCTTAGTTTTTACTAATGTGCAATTAAAGCAGCTTTCACTCAGATTTTCTTATCTTAGAGAGGGGAAAAAACTACTGTTATTTTATTCTTAGTAGGGTTTCGGTGCATGACTATATAAATCATATATTACTAATCAGGGAAAAAAGAAAGAAGACCCAAGGAAACAAAATCAGAAAAGAAAAAGGAGACATTATAACCAACACCATAGAAATACAAAAGATCATCAGAAGCTATTATGAAAAACTATATGATAACTGGAAAACCTAGAAGAAATGGTCAAAAGCTTTCAAATCATCCTTGATTTCTTTTTTATGTCTCACATCTCGCATCTATTCTATCAACAATTCTGTAGACTCTAACTTCAAAATATACCTCAAGTCTGATCACCTTTACTGATACCACAAAGCTCAAACCATATCATCTTTCTCCTGGATTATTAAGACAGCTTCCCAAAATTATCTCCTCCTCTTTTAGTCTAATATTAACTAGACAGAGTAATCATTTAAAAACATGTATCAGATTATGGCACTTCTCTGCTCAGAACTCCACAATGTCTTCCCATCTTATCTAGTCAAAAATCCAAAGTCCTTCCAGTGACCTACGATGCCCTATAGGGTTTGACTTGCTTTCCATTGTCTCACCAACTCACTGCCTGCTATTATCCCTTTAATAATCCTGCCTCAGTCATGTTTGTCTCCTTGTTGTTCATAGGGCATGCCAGGTACTCTCTTACCTCAGGGCCTTTGCACTTACTGGAAGGAATGACTTGGTCCCTCACCTCATTTAAGCTTCTACCAAAGTATCATCTTCTCTGTGAGGCCTACCTTTCCACCCCTTTTCTAGTAATAGTTATCTCCTTCCTTTGCCTTATTTCTCTTCATATTCCTATCTCCTTCAAAAATGCTACATACTTTACAAGATCATGGGCTCCCTAAAGGTAGAATGGTCTGTTTTATTTGTTTGATTGTTTTACTGTTGAATTCCAATTCAACAGGTAAAGTGCTGGAACAGAGTAGTCATCAGTAAGTAGCTTTTGTATGAAAGGATGAATGAGCCAGGTCTTTAAAGATGAACAATAAGACAGATACCATGTTTGTTGTAGACCAGAATGGGTCCAGAAACTCATGCTGTCATGCATCAAGACTTATGCTTACTTCAGAGCATTTTTAAGCAAATTAAAAACAATAATTGTTGCTTTTGCATGGTAATAAATTTGAAAATTTTTGCTCCCCCCTGAGCCAGTTTTGCACTCAAAGAAGATGTACAAAATAGATCATTTTTAACCTAGAAAATACAAAATGCTTTGCCCTAAATAATACTACAGAGGTTACCAACAAGGCAAATCAGTTTAATGATTTCTTAAAGCTTTAACCATTTATACCCCAGCTCTTGGCATCTGAGATGGCTCTCGCCTACCCTCAGTATAAAGATCAGTCTCCTCACCCTTTAGAAGACAGTTTCAGGCTCCTAAATTTTAACTCCTAAAATTTAACTTCTCTTTCTCTGTTTTGTCATCACATGACGCACACAAAAAATTAAACTATTTCCTAAAAAAGACACAGATATTTAGGTCATGAATCCAAGGCATATATATGTGAGAGCAGCTCAGCAGAACTAGGACAAAAAGCAAAATTTCTTGGGCACTCTATATCAGCTGTCTCCAAACGTTTTCTGTAAAGGACCAGATAGTAAATATTTTAGGCTTTGTGAGTCATATTGTCTCTGCCACAACTACTCAACTCTGCTACTGTAGAGCAAAAACAACCATAGACAATATGTAAATAAAGGAGTGTGGCTACATTCCAGTACAACAAGTGGCAGGCCAGATCCACTGCTGGGCTGGAGTTCCCTAGCTCCTGCCCTGTGTCTTCCTATATAGCCAATCGGTTACTAGGGGCGACACTGCTTCTTGGGTGAATAAAGCTATCTACATATGTTGTATCCAGAGCAATTTGTTGACAGTTAAAATGATATTGTTTCAGAGTTTATGAGTTCTGAGTTGTACTCAAATCCCTTAACTTGCTTTCCCAGAGAGAGTGCTGAGAACCTTAGGGAGAGCACATGGGAAAACAGTAAGAATTCCATCCATCAGCTCTTAGAAGGAAACTGTAATGAGTACACTTATACAAACATATTTATTATTTACCTAAAATGGGTTTTTTTTTAATTTGTAGAGTGTTCAGAAATGTGTCTTCACATCTTTCAGTAGTTTTCTGTGAATATAATCATTGAGACTTGGTGGTTCAAACACACGGGAGGATCAAATTTGCAGCCATTAGAAAAGTTGTAAAAAATCACTGTCCCGAGTCAGTAGAAACAGTAAAGATAGCTTTAGTCATCAGAAACGAAGATCAGTTAAAATAGATTTGGGGACTATATAATGCTTTTACACCCACTGACCTTGACCTCTTTAACCTTCACCGGGATGAGTAGTGTGACAGAAAGTGGCATGAAAGAAAATATAGGAGAACCAGACACAAAGAACATTCTGTGAGTCCAATGCAGTAGTTTCAAGAAGTAACTTTTTTTGTTGGTGGTGAGAGAATAAACGTGAGAAAACAGACTGGTAAATTGAGGGGTGACAACAATAATAGATGACACTTAGCACTTGCTACATGCCAGGCAATGTCCTACATGCCTTATATATATTAATATATATGAACTCATTTAATCTTTACAGCAACTCAATGACACAAATAAACCTATTGTGCCCCAAATTTTCAGATGAAAGCAAGTAAAGAACAGATATTTTAAGTAATTTGCCTAATGTCTCTAGCTGATTAGACAAACTGGGATTTGAACTTGGAATATGTGATTCCGTAGCTCATGCTTTTATCCATTTCACTATATACTGCCTCTTAGCAATGAACAGGTTAAGAGGAAATTTTTTTTAATTAGGAAAACATTAGCCTTCTAGAAAGCAAAATTTTAAGAGCTCGTAGAAAAAGTTAAGAGAAGAAAGTAGATAAAACAAAATTTCTAAAAAGATGGGAAAGGAATTCAGGTGTAATTTTAATCTTGGAAGAGAAAAGAGACATTTTAAAGTAAAACAGAAGGAAAGACACGCTGGGATATAAAGATCAGGGAAGCTGCAGTTGCTCACACCCAAGTAGAGTGGAGAAATTATTGGCTGGCCAGTAGACACAGGTTAGGAGCCTGAAGCATGTGGAAAGAGCGTCAAGTGTCTCCTATAGAAAACTCAGCAGGGTCCTCAAAGAGCTGAATCAGGACCAGCTCAGGGCCCAGCTGGGGCCAGGTGGCACAGATTTATAATGGGCCTAAACAATTAGCATATTCTGATGCTTGTAAAATGTGCCAATTAGAAATCAATTATCTATTCATTAAGGCAATTGCTCTAGCGACCTGTTAATTTCGGTTATTTCAGCTATTACAATTCAAAATTACAAACTATATCCCTTTTTAAAAGATTCTACACATCTGAGTTATCACCAGTTCAGAATGGCCTTCTCCCCAATTAGTCCAAATCTTTGGTATTTTCTGCACTTGCTTTATTTTGTCCATAAGATGCAGATTGGTTTCAGATTTTGACGTCTCATATATCAAGTTATATCTTACCCTTGAGGATGAAATTAGGAGCATTTTTCTCTAGTGGTAAATAAAAGAATGATGTATCTGACAATCTTTGGCATCTTAGATTAGATGAACCACATCACTTACTTTGCCTCCAACTAACATGAACACTTCCAGGCCAGGGAAAGATGAAACACTTAACTTCAACACTACTCAATATTTCTATAGCTTCTTGTTCTACCTAACATATTTCTACATGTTATTTGATACTCACACCAATCCTATAGATAGACGTTTATTATCAATTCCTTTCACGGATGAGAAATCGGAGGTTCGGAGAAGTTAACTTCCCTGCACAAGGCCATCGACTCACAGAGCCAGCGGGCTAATGCCAGTCTCCGGGCACCAGCCTCTGCTTGTCTGACTACCCACTATGGTTACTCCAAGGCTTATGCTCTGCTTGAATAAAAGTTTGACCACTCTACACTTTAACTAAGGTTAAAATGAAACTGAAAACTACCTGTACAACTTTGGTTGTAACCAACGATCTCTCACTCAACAATGTAGAGAAAAAGCTCATATAAGACTCTTACCCAACATCATCTTTTACTCATGAACAGTAAGAGGCATAGAAGCTGGCTGCAAAACCACTTTCTATCCTTTCGGAATCCTTTTAATGTTACAAGCCACAGACCTCATCAACATTCCAGGGTCTTTATGCTGACATACAGAGGCTTTCTTATGTGCAAGAAAAGAAAAAATTTTTTTTAGAAAGGAGCATGCATTAAAAACTGCTCTGAAGAATTGGGGCAATATCTTGGGCTGATGAAATGAATAAAGATAGCCAATGTCAGTCAACAGCCAGTGGAAAAATAACCCTCAAGTTCAGATCCCTTTGAAGAGTATAAGAAAGACAGAGTGAAACGTAACACAAAACTGATGCAAAAGTCTGTTATTTACAGAGCATTCAACTAAATGTGTCACTGACCCATAAAATTATAATAGTCAACCTTTTCTTTTCAGGCATCACAAGATAGTGTTCACCTCACATTACCCACAAATGGACTGCTTGCAGATGCTGGTCAACTGCCCTCGTATTAGCCGGCAGCCAAGCCAGTTTGGATGCTTATGCGATCAAAACAATCCAACTTCCAAATGACCAGGCTGGCTGAAGAACCAGAATTATTTCAAGAGTTTGGCAACTAAAACAAATGGACTTGAAGCTTGAGGGTTTGCAGGGTGTAGTTGGGATGAGGGTCTGACTGTGGTGAAAGGGAGGGGAAGGCCCCAGGGCGATGCTGCAGAGAGAGCAGCTAGTAAGTGGATTTTTCAATATACTCAGTGACGTGGAGACTTAGCCAACTGCTATTCCAGTCCCACGATAGTGGACACTTATGTGTAATGCTAAGAAATAGTAAACAAAACAGTGTGACACTAAGGCAGGAACAGATTCACACGGGTAGCATATGGTAATTTAACCAAATCAATGGGGAAAAGATGGATTAGTAAATAATTGATGTTGAAACAATTGGCCAATTTACCTGGGAAACCAGGTAAAACTGGATCACCACTTCTTTCCTTAAAACAAATTACAAATAAATTGGAAATCAAAATGCAAAAATTGAAACCATAAGAATACTAGAACACATACAAAAATATTTTTATAATCTTAGAAAAAAAAGACTTTTTAATAATATCAAAAAGCAAACCCAGAGCAAATAGTCATAGAGGAAGTGAGCAAAACATTTAACTCCATAAAATTGTAAAGTTTCCACACAGAAAAATAGCTCCACAAACTGAAGGATAAATGACAACATGAAAAAGCAATATTTTAAAATATATGTTCAGAAAATTAAAAGACCTATTTTTTAAAGTTCTTACAAATTTTTTTTAAAAATTTAAATAAAAAGACAATAGGCATTAAAAAGACACTTAACAAAGGAAAAACGAAAACAAATGACCCTGCATGAGGAATCTCAGTTGGGTGATAAAAATGTTATAAAACTGATTTATGATGATAGTTGTACAACTTAGTAAACTTACTTTAAAAAAAGCAATCATTGAATTGTATGCTTGAAATGAGTGAATTATAGAATATGTTAAATATGCTTCAATAAATTTTTAATAAATGACCAATACAAATTAAAATAGATGTTCTTGCTCATTAATATTTAAAGAAATGCTAAGAACGTCTCTTGCAATGTTGTCCTCTCTAAGCTTCAAGGATGCCCTATTGTCCTGGCTCTCTTCCTACATCTCTGATAGCTCCTCAGCGTTCTTTGTTCGTTCTTCCACTTCTAGGGATGGCCATTCCTTAGGATTCGCTGCTGAACCTTCTTCCCATTTTGCCGCATTCTCTCCCTAAAGTTATCACCTGCAAACAGGGCTCTGAATCAATAATAGCAACTTCATAAAATAACATTCCAGGCCTCTTTGTAAACTCCAGAATTATGTATCTAACTTTCTGCTTGGTATCCCTACCTGGGTGAATCACCAACATACTCTTCAGTCCCATTCTTGCCCCTGCCCACAATTCTCCTCAAGAACTCCCTTCTCTGTAAATAATATCTCTATTCTCCCACTTGCACATGCCGAAACTCAGATTCATCCTTGGTATCTTTCTCCCCCTTCATTCCCTCATCCAGTTCATCCCCTATTCCTATCAGGTATATTTCAAAAATATCTTTTCATTCCACTCACTTCCTTATAACTTTATAGTTCAAACCATCACCATCTTCCATTGAACAATTCTAAGAACATTCTAACTGGTTTCTCACTCCTACTCTTGTCACTCTCTAATTCATTCACCCAAAACTGTAAGCATGATTTTTATTTTTTATATACATATTTTTTTAGATGGAGTCTTGCTCTGTCACCCTAGATAGAGTGCCATTATGTCATCGTACCTCGCTGCGACCTCAAACTCCTGGGCTCAAGCGATTCTCCTGCCTCAGCTTCCTGAGTAGCTGGTACTTCAAGTGTGCCCCACAATGCCTAGCTAATTTCTCTATTTTTAGTAGAGGTGGGGTCTCACTCTTGCTCAAGCCATTCTGGAACTCCTGAGCTCAAGCAATCCTCCTGCCTGGGCCTCCTAGGATGGTAGGATTACAGATGTGAACTGCCACACCTGAACTGAGCACGATTTCTTTTAATGCAAATAAACTTACCGAGGCAGACACCAAGACGCACTGCTCAGGTTCCACTTCAATGAAGACGTGTTGTCTGGAGACAGAGAGGGATGTCAGCCCCTCAGGGTTGTCTTGACTGCAAAGAACTGCCTTGTTCCCGCTCACATGCCATCCTAGGGAGGCCTGCATCCAGTGACTGTTCCATGTGGAGATATAAAAGCCCAATCATCTCAGCCCAACTGGGGACCACTTCAGAGAACAATTCTAGTTGCACTGCTCCCTGTGAGGTCAGCCAAGGCTGTTGTTGTTGGGCCTAAATCCCAGAATACCTGCTTTCTTTGTCCAAATCTTCTTCCTTCTCCTCCTTCCATAGGTGTTAATTCAAGAGTACTCCATAATAAATATCCTTCTCACTAAACACTATCTCAGATTGCATCCCTGGGAACATGATCTGCAGCAGTCTTTTACTTCCCTGCTAGAAATCCTGCGATGGCATTATTTATTATTTAGGAGCCCCGTTTGCAGGTGATAACTTTTAGGGAGGGAATGTGGCAAAATGGGAAGGTTTTGTTTTTGTGTGTGTGTGTATGTGGGGAAAAATAAAAGTCTTCATTGATATAAGTTACAGGTTAAATAAACACAGAATATGTCTGATGCAGACATATTCTTCACTCACTGTTCTCCTACTCTAGCCTGCTGCACCTCTGTCTTCAAATATACCAAACTTCTGCGGGGGTCAGAATCACGGCACTTGGTGGATCCAATTGACTGTATCAGGTGATGATGGTGTCCAATCTACTATACGCTATGGAATATAGATCATTTGCAGATATTAACGTATTTCTTCACTTTACAAGCTTCTTACAGGAATGGTTCTGTCTCAGAAGATTGACACCGTCTATTGCATCTGGCACAGAGCTTTGCTCACAGAAGACACCCAATAAATAAAATACATATGAGTTAGGATACTTGGCAACAAATACTCTCTTGCAGTACCAAATCATTATCAACAAGGGCACCCTCAAAACAGCTTTTCTACTAAAACGAGAGCCAAACTCCAGTAGAGAAAGGGGATGGAGAGACAGGAGACAATTGCTATATCAAATTTACAATTGTCTTATAAGGTTGAGATCAGCAACTCTTTCATGGCAAACTAAAGCACAACCTCAGCAATGACTCATACTTAAAATATTCAAGGAAGTAGCAGGAAGGACATTGGGCTATCTTTTTTCAACTGGTGTTTATCACATCTCAGAAACTCCCTTTTAGGAAAGGTTTCCTCTTGCATAATTCCATATTAAATCTTTCCTCTTCTCCCATTGAATCTTTGTGCAAATAGATTCAAAGACAAATAATGACTCTTTTACCTATTCATAATATATCCTTTCTTTCTAATCCCAAAGCCCTTTACTTAATGCCATTTTTCTTTCCATTTGGGATCTTTATCAACAAACTCCTATGATTCCAGCTTATTAGTGAGTGTTTACAGTTAATTAAGATGAACTATACATTCCTGAAGCTAACATCTGTGGCCGCTTTAAAAAGAACCTCCTTCTTAGAAGACAATTGAAAAGTAAATGTAGTAATTTTAATAACTAAAAATTCCAGAAAAGCAAATAATCCATTTGCACTTCAAAAATCTCTAAGAGAATGCTACCATGACCATACAGGCAAAATAATTTCTCCTTAACCATGAGAGAATCCATTTGTCTTTGGATTTCAGTATTGATAGATAAACAGATAGCTCATATTTTTAAAATCATTATTAAAAAGCTCTTAAAGATGTGAAGAACCTAAACCAAAAAAACAGGTATTAGAAATTGGTGAGAGAAAAGAAATAACAGATCACCCCTCAACAAGCCAAAAACTTAATTATCACCTTTACTCAAATCCAAACACCCAGTTTCTAGTCTCAAGGAGACCTGCTCACAGAATGTTTTTCATGACTAACCTTATGTTTGTTACTTAAGATTAAAAACTAAATATTATTTGACAAGTTTTTATATGACGACATAAAGAGCAGCTAGAGCCTGCTGTTGACTCAGACGTTTCTGCCAACCTCCTTTGCCTGCCAAAATATAGCTTCAATAAGCACACATAAATTTTATTTTTAATAAATAACCACAAAATGGTTTCATAAACAGACTAAACTGTGGATAATTGTAGCTTACAATGAATATGTGTTACAGTTTCGGTAAATAGAAGTTACACAGTCTGAAGCTGGCACACACTATCCCCATCGTATGGATTGATGTCAAACCAGCTCATGTTGGAACAGCCTGGTGATTTTCTTGGTAAGAGGCCTACGTGCTAACTGCTTGGGCTCCTGCCTTCTTGCAGTATCCCTCCTGTTTGTCTATGCAGACATTAGGTTTCAGAGTCTTGAGAATTTTAAAAGGATAGCTGAGGTCTCTACTTGGTGTCCCAAAAGGGTCTTTGTGGTAAGAAAAGTTCTTTATGCCCTGACTACCATGTAGACACCTATGATAGTTTAAAACGAATAAATAAAGGGCATTTGGGGGAAATAAATACTGATGTGCTGAGAAGGAACCAGTGAGAATAAACTGTTCTTTCTAACTAACTTTTCTTGGAATTTACATGTTCCTTCTACTCAAAGGATCCTTTTGGAAGAGTGCATTGCCTTTTCCTCTGTTTTATTTTTCTTTTTTCCTTTCCTACTTTTTTTTTTTTTGAGGAAAAGTAGCTTATTGAAAACTTAATGGAACTTTTTTCTCCATTAGAAATCAGCTTTATTTTTAAGCTTCTTTGATCACGTGTGCTTGGATGAACTTTCCTCCCACTCGCGGAAAAGAATTCCACGTTCCTCACACTTAGAGCTCTGATTTTCCAAATTCTCCTTCACTTCCCATTGACCCCAGGAGACTTAGATGGAGGAAAGTCAAAGGGGGATTTTTTTTTTTTTTTTTTAATGTGCTGAGCTGCTTTTTGAAGATGAGGAAAGAGAGTTTTATCTCTAGTAAAAACAGGCCCTTTTGTGGGAAAGAAGTGATGATTGATCAAACGGCATTCAGAATTCCAGGCATGCCAAGATACCGCTAGGTTAAATGGTGGAGATGACCCGAAGACCCTGTGCTGTCTGAAAATAAATAAAATTACTCTGGCAACGTGTTCTGCATTCCTGTTTGTACTTGGCAATTTACGTGTTTTACATTCTACCTGTGGTGACCTTTCACTCGTTTCTGAGCTCACAGTTGAATTCAGTTAGCCGGAATTTACTGAAAATCTCCTTATGGGATGCAGGAAACTGGGCCTTGGGATGGACAAGGCAGTCCAATGGGGTAAGGAAGGGGATGGAGCAAGAGGCTGGCTCTGACGCCACGCGGTGCCCAGGCCGAGGACGTGTAATATAGCAGAGCTATGGATTAAGCGCTTCGTGAGCACAGGGAGCGAGTGACTCAGACTGCCGGAGGTTGACCTCCACCAGGAGGAACGCCTTATGGTGTTTTGCGACCTATGAAACATTGGCAGGCTGCAGTGCCACCTCACAATTCTGTTATGCTTTTCAGCATTGCCAAGGTTTGATTTCTCATCTTAACCTCAGTTCTCCTCCAGTCTGTACCCTTTGCAACCCTGCACAACCCCCACAATATTTCCTCCCTGACTGCAGTCAGTCGGTTTTTCTATTTATTCCTCTCTCCAGATGAAATTGAACTCTCTCCTATATTTCTTGCTAAACAGCTATACATAGAAAGCTATAGAGCATACAGAGATACAGGATCCTGTACACCAAAAAGCTTATAACCCAGCAGGAGAGTTAGACATATAAAAATTTAATTTAAAAAATAATGTTGTAACAGCAGTCTGAGTAAAATGCTGTGAGCACTTAGACAAAGCAGTGTTAAGTTTTGGTCAGTGGGATTGTAAAAGTTTTCACAAAGGTTCTGGCATGTAAACTGAACCAAGATGTGTGGGCACCTTTCCTAGGGTTCCAAGGAAGAGCAAAAGCAAAAGACTGAAGATGCCTGGATAGGTGGCCAAGAGTGTCAGTATTTGAGTGTGGCCAGAGCATAGGATGCTTACAGAAATAGAATAAGAGCTAGAAAGATTGGTTTGGGCCAACTCAAATCCAAATCAAGAAGAATAAATGTTACCTTGTGGGTGATGGGGAGCAGTTGATGTTTTCTGGGGAAAACAGTGGCTTGCACTGACCTGTGTTTTAGAATGGCAACTCTGAAAGCAGTGAGAAAGACTGATTAGAACAAGTCAGGAGCTGGAATGAACCCCTTGTCGATGAGCTAGTTATAGTGGGAACAGAAGACTGTTGGATGAGAGGCCCTGTACAGGCTGAAATAAAGATTTTCCCAGTGTGGAAAGGACTCTGCTATTATATCTCAACCTCCCTGCGACCCCTCCTTTTTCAACAATCAGGCAAGTGACCAAAGAAATCAGATGCTAATAGAATGAAAGGGCTACAGAGCAGTGCTGTCCAGTAGAACCTTCCGCAGCAAGGGATACTGAGCACTTGACATGTGACCACTGTGACTGACGAACTAAACTTTTCATTTTGTTTAACTTTAATTAATATTAATTTACATAGCACCACATTGGACAGTGCCACTCTAGAGAACAAAATTTTACTAACTCAGAAGATTTAAAACATTTCTGAAAATTTTACATTTCACTTTGCAGAGAGATTCCCTTTGAGTTATTCAAAAGGACCATCTCGTCTCCGGGTCTACTCAGGATAATCTCTCAGTGGTCAGTGAGATCATGCGGGTCAGGAAGAGGTTGATCAGTTCTCTCTGACTTCGCAGGGAAGGTTCTGCCTCCTGACCATCTATTTTCTGATGAGAGCTTCCCAGTGAGTCATTGGCCCATTGTAACTGAAGCACAGCAGGATGATCATAGTGTGTCTTTAAGTGTTTTTGTAAGTTGATTTGTGGTGTTAACTTTCTGGATCACAGAAATGATGTCGTTCAATATTTTTTTCCTCTGTGGTTTGTAGTCAAGAATTATAACCAGTTGCTAAGACTTTAACCTTTGAGTTCTCCAGGTAGTTATTTCAACAACATCCTATTGCAATTTTCTTGGAAACTGATTCTTTGTTACATGAATTCAGATACATATGTCATCACTAGTGGTCAACTATTAGCACATCTGACCTTTTTGGGACTTCCTTTCTTAAAACCTCTTATGGAATATTGTAGCAGACTAAATAAAAATAGAATTAGATAACATGTCACTTGCTAATGCCTCTAACAAAATATACAAGAGAAATACTGGAAGAAATTTAGCAATAAGAGGCTATCAAAATAACATTTAATTTATGCATTTGTTATCTCTAGTAGAACAAGTGTTTGGAAGATGTCTGTAATAATATAAATCTCTGAAACTTTTAAAAACAGAACAGATTGCTTTCAAACCATAATAAAAGAAATAGATGTACCTGGAGCCATAAAGATGAAACAGTGTTTTTCAAATCATGGATCATGACCAACTAGGTTTTGAAATCAATTTAGTGAGTCAGAATCAAATTTTAAACATTAGAATAGAATAGAATAGAAAAAATATCAGTGTATATTACAGATATTAAAGGAAGGAAATGCTGGCTTTTATTTTATTTTATTTATTTTTTTTTTTTTTAAGATAGAGTCTCACTCTGTTGCCTGGCTAGAGTGCCGTGGCATCAGCCTAGCTCGCAGCAACCTCCAACTCCTGGGCTCAAGTGATTCTCCTGCCTCAACCTCCCGAGTAGCTGGAACTATAGGCACACACCACCGTGCCAGGCTAATTTTTTCTGTATATTTTTAGTTGTCCAGCTAATTTATTTTTATTTTTTAGTAGAGACGGGGTTCTCGCTCTTGCTCAGGCTGGTTTAGAACTCCTGAGCTCAAACAATCCACCTACCTCGGCCTTCCAGAGTGCTAGGATTACAGGCGTGAGCTCCCGCGCCCGGCCTGGATTTTAAAACTATCAACTGTGTTAGGGTCAGTGTATTCTGAGTCATGATATAAAATAAGCATTTTTTATAGAACGTTACTGCAGAGAGAACTTGAAAGCTACTGATTGCCCAATGACAGGACTTGAAGTTTCCTGCTGAATGGAGTGTTCCATATGACAAATATTTATTAAGCATCTGTTATATGCTTGACATCGTATTCAGTTATAAGATGAATACATGGCTACTTCCTTCAAATAATTTACCGTCTCCACACAAATAATTATAATACAACGTTTACTGCAGTAGACATGAAGAGGTATGTTGGGAACATGAATCTACTTCTGCATGTGTCAGAGAACAGAAAGGAGGCATAGGGAAGGCTTCACAGGGACAGTGGCATTTGATGTCATCCATGATAAGTAATTGACTTGGAAGGACAGAAGGAAGGCCATTCCAAGAAGACAGAGTATCTTCTGTAAAAGCTGAGCTCTAACTTGTGCTATACCTAGAGTCTAGAGTGCTACTCTAATTTTATTACACATCTTGGTCATTTGATACAGCCTTCAGACCTAGAGGTATGGTGAAGGTTGAGATATTTTATTTTCATGACTTTTGAATTGTTAATAATATGGTGGTATTTGATTCACATCTTAAAACCAGTATTTATTTATTTATTTTTTATTTTAGAGACAGGGTCTCGCTCTTGCTCAAGCTGGTCTCCAACTCCTGAGCTCAAGCCATCCTCTCGCCTCGGCCTCCCAGAGTGCTAGGATTACAGGCGTGAGCCACTGTGCCTGGCCCAAACCATCACTTTTAATAGCAAAGTTTTTCAGATAGAATAGTTCATCTCAAATGGGTCAAAAGTTAAACTTCCTGGGGTCTTCCCAGGAATGAAACAAGTCATTTGCGTAATAACAGGACTTAGAAAATCATATTTCAAACTCCGTTTGTTTTTTTTTTTTGGTGGTTTGAACAAATATTTTCTAGAAAACAAAACAGTACACTGTAAAAGAACCAGGAAAATTAGATCATGCTTCATATACATAAAACTGTTATATGACATACATCATTTAGCTTAATTTCACATTTATAAAATTTATATTATATGGGGGGAGTTTACAAATCGAAGCCCAGAACTCCAGGTATGTATGTCATGAATAATCACAAAAGGCTTTGGAGCCAATTTAGGCAGTATGTGTGTGCTTTATAAGCATGAAATTATAGAGTTGAAAGCACTACTTCAAAATGCAATTTTTCATTATTTTATTTTTCTTGGTATCCTTTACATTTGAGCATGAATATATTTCGTATTTATTTCAAATCCTTTCTCTTCCTTTCCTTTTTGATGGTTCCTAACAGAAGAGCTTTTCCAACAGAATTTCAACTCACAGGCCCCAAACGCCCCAGCAGAATCTAACCAAACTTTATATAGTAAGCAGGACAATTGCTAAAAAGAAATAATAAATTATTGAAGACTAGGTAAATAATCATTCTTCTAAATGTAATATGTGTGTGTGTGTGTGTGTGTGTTTGCATTCTTGCTTTGTGATGGGGAAAAAACCAATTCCAATTACTATTCAAATAAACTCAAAGAGTGAAAATGACCCTTTTATTTTAAGTTTCATATATTCCATGAGAATTGGCACTGTAAAGATTTTGACATGGCCTTGAGGTATAATCTTACTCCCTCAGAATGATTTGTTTTTTAGAATAATGACCCTGATTTGAAATGAGAAAATAAATGATAATATTTTCAAGCTTTACTCCAGCATAGTTTTGAAACAAAAATTAAATAAAAATTACCCATTAAATTTTTCGTTTCTTGGAAAGGAGAAACACAGTAATTATAATTGCAGACTCTATGCAAGACTTAAAAGTCTAGCAAACCCAAAAGAATCATAACTTTTTAAGGCAGTTCTTAAGGGTTTTCAGAATAAGAAAAGTGATTATGAGTTAGTTTGGGTTTGGGTTTGATTTTCATCCTGCGGGAATGAAGGTTAGAACAAAAATACATATATCTTGGAGTGAAATTCCTTTCTCCAACTGCCTGAATGCTGTAATGTCAGATTTTTCAAATTCTTCTCTACCTTGGAGGAATCAGATACTTACAGGAGCACCAGGATGGGTGCTTTTCTTTTCAGCAAGACGTCAATTGTCTACCTGTTTATATAGCAGGAGCTCTGTAATTTAATCTCCACCACAAAAGACAATCATTATGATTAAATCAGGAGCTGGTTTAACAAGGTACACCTAATAGGCACTTCTGCTCATCAGATTTTGCACAAACAACATTCTTTCATTGTGCAACATGTAAAATAACTCAACGTTTTCGTCCTGTTACACCAGGCACAGCAGGCTACCTCTTGACTGACTTTTCACGGGAAAGCAGAAGAGATACCACTCTGTTCCATAGACTGGGGCCTCGGTTCATGTAGCCTATATGAAAGCAGAAAACGGAGACATTTTTTTCACTGTTTGTACTCACTGTGGGATTTTGGTATACCACACGGCTGAGGACGTGTCTCTCAAAGCACATGGTGAAAAGAATGTACCTCAGAGAACACAACTTTGTCAAAATTCAATTGGTTTTCCCAGCTTAGAAATTTCCTCTCCCTCATGCTCTTATTCAAACGGACTCATGTACATACACAGACACATACACCCACACACACACACACACACACGCGCATGTGCACGCACAATTTGAAGAAAGCAAGGGAAAACCAAAAGGGTCTTGTGAAGCAAGCAAAGGCACATGACAGGAAGACAAAGCTTTAAAAAGAGGAAGAGAAATAAATGTGAAAGAGGAACACAACCCAGGATAAGAAAGAATCCTAGAAAAAAGGAAAAACAATAAATATTTGAGTACTATAGAAAGGAAAATATTTCCAAGCAGTGAGAAAATACCCAGCAGAATTGCAGGTCATGAGTGAATTTATGAACTATCATTTCCTTTCAAGCCGAAAGGTGGAACATGTGGCTCAGCCTCTCCTATCTCTACCCAGTGTCTTGGCTGTTTCTGTGTTTTTGTCACCATATCTCACATTTTCCTCCTTTTGTTGTTTTCTTATAAATCTCCCTCCTTCTCAGGAGGTGAATAGAAGGCGGCCCCTCTGTAAATGACTATTATCCCTTCTGGGGTGAGGAATGTGGAAGAACCATGTCAGGAATTCGAAGCAGCCCAGCAGCACTGGGCGCAGGCAGAGTTGTCTGCAGAGGGAACCGCAAGAGACGCTAGACACAGGAATAATGGTGCTAATGTCCTCAGAAATCATCGCAGTTTATGTTTCCCATTTAGGGACAACTCAAGTTTAAAAAGAAACCAATATAGTTGCAAAGAGACACGATGGGCTTCTAGTTTGTCACTTATCTAGAGAACGTGTTTTGATGTGTTCCATCCATCCATTTCAAGCTTTGGGGCAGGAGAAGCAGCAACATCCCAGGGTCTTTCAAATCCTGCCTTATGCGGCAAATCTCACAGCTGCACCTGCCCCGTATCACGCATTCATGAGGCAGGTCACATTCCTTCCCAAGAACCATTTTTGCTGCCGTTTCTAGAGTAGAAAGGAATTATGTTTAAAGATATGATGCAGATCCCCAAATTTTATATTAGAAAAGAAAAACCAGAAACCAGACTAAGCTATTTTTAGTGAGTGTGTGTAAGTGTGAGATAGATAGAATGTGTGTATATATATCTAGATTAACCATGTATATAAACATACACATATACATATATGTAACTCGTTGCCCCATCTTGCCTTTTTGAAGCCCTGTGACTGTTTCTGTGTGTATATACTTTTTTCACCTAAGGGTGATATTTATGACTCACCACCAAAATGTTACACAAAAAATTACCTTGGTACTATTATGGATTTTCAAGACCAAATCATGACCCAACTTTTGGCTTCATCCCCAAGGATTGCATGTAGGTAGCCATTCATCAAGGAACAGCAAATATATCCACAGGAGTGTAGACTGTTATATAATACAAACCTCACTTGAATGTGGTCCTTAACTTTTAGAGTTCATGTGCACTGATGTGAAATCTCTTCTTATTCCTTCCCTCAAATTCTAACACTCCCTCCTCTGGCTTAATTGTCAGAGATGCTGTCTTCCATTAAATGATGGTGGTGCTGATGTGGTTAATAATAGAGATGCTGATGACGATGATGGTGGTGGTGGTGGCGGTGAGAGTGAGGGTGATGGCAATAATGACAACCAACAGCCTCTGAGAGTTAATATTTTTGGCAGGCATTAAGCTAAGCAGGTTTCAGGGATTATCTCATTAGATTTCAAAACAACCCTATGAGGTAAGACCAATCTCCTTTTACCTAGCACCGTAGTGTTAGGTAAATATCATATTCAAGGCCACACACTGGTAAGTGACAGAGCCCGAGCCTGAACCCAGAAGGTCCTCCTCAGATCTTGTGGTGTTTATCCCTGCCATCCCCTGCATGACGTCCATGCAGTTCCTGAGCCGCTGAGAGCCTGGGCTCCTCCACAGATGCTTGGGCTGGGCACTGGGGCTTTGGATGTGCAGGCGTCCAAGGTTGAACATGGATTCAACTGACTACATTTGGGCAAATTCAGAGCCAGCTGCTACACAATTGATTGGGCTATGAAAGGATCCAAAAATGCAAGGGGCCAAAACAAGCAAACTGTTTCACAGTCTGGCTATTCCTCTCACACAAAGTCAGAATCCCTGTATGCGAGGACAGCCTCATGGCAATGCAGAGAGCACCGCTGAGTGGATTTGCCACTGCCCTCTTGACTCACGCACTCCCAGTGCCCAATGTCAAGGACCCATCACTTGTGCTCTGACGCTCTGCCTGAGACCTGGAATAAAACACAAATATTATACAATATGCAAATCCATGATCACTAGATAATAGGGAACATTTCTGCAAGAGGCAGAAATGTGTTGATATTAAAGAGTTCTAGGAAGAGCCAAAGTTCACAGTACCCCCAACCCAATCTCTTCACTACTGCTACCACACACACACACACACACCCTGCAATATGCCATCAGAATGGCAGACAAAAGTGATCGCAGAGCAGTAGGCAAAATTAGTAGGAAGTGCTTCAACTGGGCAATGAAAATAAAAGAGGGAAAAATCCTTCATTCTATACCGTAATCATTTATTCAACAAATTTTAATCAAGTATCGAGCTTTATGGATATAAGTTGAGGAACTGCCAGTCGTATAAGAGACATAAAAGACAAAATAGAGAAAATACACCATCCTTTTCTATCAGCTTTTCATTGCGAATGGCTGTGTGTTGTCTACATACACATGAGCTTTTGAATAGATTGGAAACAACCTGTCTTATGCAGGGATTAGCTATTGTTTGGGGGTTTTACACATGTCTCTTCCCCTTCATTAGTGGGAGGTCAACTTTTAAATATGGTTAATTTCAAGTATCACTAAATCTTGGCTTCACATTTAATTTTTTTACCTAATTTTTGGCTCAATTTCTGAATTTCAGGTACCCATAACCTGACTTCAGACATGCTTTTAAGTAACTTCAATTAACGTACACTAGTGTGGTATAAGAGAACTAAGTTACGATATGGACATAGACCTCTCTAAAGGAGACTTTAAAATTGGTTATGGTAATTAGATATGCAAATAACTTTACCACAAAAGTGACACAAATTATTGTGAGAGTGAGAAAGATAGGTACAAAAATTTACATTTAATTGAAGGAATTTAGAATTTTTTTCCTAATTTGATTAAATACCTTCAGACAAAGTGCTTTGTTTAAAAAAAATGAAAATTCAAATTGATTACAGCTCAAAAATCTTTAAAAAGATAATATTCAATATCCTTTATGTCTGAAAACCTCAGCATTTGCCTGTGTTTGAGATGTTTAAGCAGCTGATGGGTTTAACCAGGACCTATGGGGGGTTGTGAGTTTTCCCACACTTGGTAATTCCCACACTTGCAACATTCATGAAAGGAACTCTAGACTCAGGTATGGCTTGATTCAGGAACTCAGAGGCATTATAATAAAACTTTCTCCATCTCTTTACCTCCTATAGTGATGACTTCATTTCCAGTCTCCTGTGTTGACTACTGACAACTCCAGGCTTATACTCTCCTATGTTCAATCTAACAGAGAAGAGAAAGTGTTTCTTTCCAGGAGCTCCTGGACCTAGACATTCCCTGGATTCACTTCTTCCCATCTCTGAAACAGTCACTGTGGTTAAGGGGCTTGAATGCGTTAAATAGCCAAGCTTGGGTCACTGACTCCATTCCTAGTGTCAAGTACGACAGCCTACTCAAACCAAAGGGACAGTGAGTGGAAGAAGATGTTCCTTGAAAGAGAAGGAAAGGGTATCTGATGTTGGGTGATTCAAACAAATATCTCTACACATACTTCATTCTTCTGAGGGAGATCATGCACATGAATTTTACATTCCAGTTATACACAAAGCAGTGTCAATGAGGAATATGCAGAGAAAGCAGAAGTGTAATTGTTTTTGAACTGAAGTCACTGCCTAAATAATTGATTTTTAAATCTATGTTTGACTTTCAGTAAATGGTTCTACAGTCCCTTGAATTCTTGTTCTTCTCAGATGTAGACTCTGGGAACCCCCCTGCTGAGCTCTGTCATGCATTCTATTCCCCTTCACAGGGCTCCCCTCCCATTGATGTGGGAGGGTCTCTGAAGAGAAAATAAGTGTTGAGTCTATTCAATCAAATATGTGTTCAAGAATGGGGAGAAACAGCATCCTTCCACGTCATCAACACATTGAAGCTAAACAGGAGAAATACATGTGAAAGCAGGAAACAACCAGACTGCACATTGGGTGTTTATCCATAAGCCCTGCTCTGTCTGTTCTCAAGGCAATTTCTCACTGCAGAGACTCTTTGCCCAAATGTCAAAATGTATAATGGCTCTGAGAGCACTGTTTAGCACCAGGCGTGCGGGGAAGAAGAAAGGACCATAAATGCATTATCCCAAGGCGGATCATGGATTTAGCTAACATAATAGCAAACCAAGACTAACGTTCCACAACCACAGCTATTAAACACATTCAACATCTGCCTTTTCAGATAATTGTCATTATATTTCTAGAACACGTGTTTTTGTACAGTTGTCTTATTTTAAGTTGCTTCAAAAGTAAGTGAGGTAATATACGAATCATAGCTTATTATCAGGAAAATAGTAGGTCCTTAATAAATGTCTTATTGGTTGAATTGTAATGATGGCTAATGCAATGCACAAGCTCCACTTGGGTGCAATGTCATAATTTTAACAAGGGCCTGCCAGAGCTCTTCTGAAGATGACACCGTGACTCAAAGGAATGACTAATATTAGGAATTCCAAACACCATAGTTGACGCAAATGGAGAAATTGTTTCAGCTTGTGCTCTATTTGGGGACTTCCCAGTTTCGCTATCTTGCCAACAAGTAGAATGAGTTTCATCTACATTAAATCTACTTGTGCTGAACTAGCAATATCTGAAATAAGTCTTGTCTTATTCACCAGCCTCATTTGAATTAGATTGATTTTCTAAATACAGTTAGTTTTTTGGCAAGACTATTTCACTCAAGAAATCATACGTGAGAAATCATATATGATAACGAAGTTTTAAAGAATCTTTAAAATGTGCCTGATGAAATTATACATTTATACGATGATTGCTCTAGCATATTCAAATATAAATAAATGCCCAACACTACACATTGCACAACTCTGGGGGAGCTCCACTCACATTGCACTTCAAGTGAGCGGTGCCCCCTGGAGAGGGACAATGGAACAGTCCAATATATGTGTCGTTCTCTTAAAATGCAGTGTGTTTGTGTGTGTGTGTACACAGATACACACACATCCTATATCTATATCTACATCTCAGACTAGATTTGGTCTTTCAGAAATTTTCCTCTATTCAACAGGTGATAAATTGGCTTGGAATTTCCCAATACATTTGTAATATGGAAGCTATCTCTAAGCCATTCCTATCCCCCTACCGCCATTTGGATTTTGATGAACTATAAATTATAACTGAATTATCCAGCCATGTATGTCTTGTCCATAATTGCATTTAAGTTGTCCATTGGGATTCTTTCTTCCTATAGGATATATGTGTGCTTGTGTGTGTGTGTGTGTCTGTATACTGCATACATATACACACACACACGCAAACATATATACCAAGACCTGTGTTTGTTGTTTGGAGAGAGACAGAGAGAAAATATCCATTTATCTCAAAACCATGGCAACTATGAATAAAGTTCATCTCCATAAATCAGGAGAGCAGGTTGTCCCACACATATCAAGAACTAAGTACATGAGTGTAAGCAGGTCACTCCCATTTCTGAATCTTTCTTTAATTTTAAAATTGCACACTTAATTTTAAAAGAGTGATAATTTATTAGTTGACACAGATCTACTTAGTGGGCTCAGAAATATACAGACTCTATGCTCAGTGGATTCAACAGCAAAAGCAAGCTGTATATTGCTGTCAAGACTTACAAAAAGTCATAAGCTTAAAAGAAAACTGAGAAATCTGACAGAAGGTGTAACTTTTTTAGGTGAATTTAATGTGAGTTAATTGTATAAAACTTCTCGATTCCAAAAATGAAAACCAAGCCGCACTATAACAGGAATAACACTTAGCTAATCTATTCAAACTGGATCTCAACCAAGTTTCCAGAGTAGAAAAGACTTATGACTGGTCACCAGCTCCCAGGACAAGTTTCGGTTTTCAAAATATTTCCTTTGAAAGAAAAAAAGAAAACGGCAGAATACCAATTTTGAACTTTAAAGAAAAATATCATTGCCACATATATTCCTGGAATTCTGCTTAAGGTTGTCTTACTTTTTCCTCTTACCTTAACATTTCTGTAAAAAGGGACATTGTCCAATTAACACGATCCTTTCTTTGGACAGAGCCACCATCATTTACTACCCAGGAGAAAGAAGGAGCGAGCAAGCATCTGTAACATTGCCTTCACATACTAATCCTTACACTAAAGTAATCCATTTATTCTTCCCTTATTTCCTCCTATATAGATTTTTTTGTAAAATGTATATTCACACTCTCTGCTGATTTATATCTATGGGAAATCAATGTCCCTCTTAATGCTCCAGAGGCTTAAAGAAATAACCCATTCTCAGCAGCAATAAGATTATATTCACGGAGAGAATTTGCCTGTGAAATATTACCCTGCAGTCTTTTGAACCTGTTACCATCATTTTGCTCTGTGGTGAATTTTGTCTTTTCTGGTGAGACTGTGTTTGTAAACAAAATATTTCCACTGGTAAATCAGGTGAGGAAGCAGTCTGGTGCTTGCTAAGACAGTGACAACTAGAGCTATCCTGTGCATTTGTGTCAAATTCAACTCCTTCCTACTTCTCTAAAAATGATTATTTTGGAGATGAGCAAGTTGATGTTTGACACTAAGTCAGCCAAGAGCCTTCTTACGGCTCTTAAGATCTCGGAGGTCAGTACACGTGGGAGATATTGATCCTGAAAAATCTACCTGTTATAACCTTCTTGTTATATAGAGAACAGCACTGATATCCAAAGGGTTTAAGGAATGTATCCAACATACCACAGATAGTTAGTGTCCATATCAAAACAATAGCCCACCGTCTAAGTCTCAAGCTGATGTTCATGATTTACAAGTAATCCAGTAACATGTTGACATGTAAGTAACTTCAGAATGGCTATATTCCTCATTCCGATATGCCTATAGGATAAAATTCCATTTGAGAGATTAATCTGGAAAAACCATCAATAGCTTGCCAAGAGAAAGAGAAGAATTTTTCCCTCTGCCTTGTGAACATCTCCTGCAAATACATCCACAGAATAGGGGTGCCCATTACACAGAGCAGGCAGAGGGGTTGCTGTATCTCTCTAAACTGCAAATTCCTGCAAACGTTCTTCTTGGTGGAGTGATCTTGGAAAAAAGGCAGTATACTCTGCGTGGCTTTTCTACAGGGATGGCAGGGAACCCCTCAGAGGTACTCTGAGAAAAGGGGCTCACCTAAAGCCCATCTTGAGACCCTTCTATTGCAATGAACCAAATCCCATCCTGGCACATAAAACTGGCTCTTCTGCTACCTCCTCTGCTTTCCCAAGGAGGGACCAGGGACAAGTCCTGCTCCTCTTCCCAGTACCCAATCCTCTCATCCACAGTGAGGAGGAAGATGGCAAGGGCCTCCCTGTGGGAGCTGATGGGGCAATGCATCTTTGCTCATGGAACTCTCTTGGAAAAACGTGCCCTGTGGAGCAGGCATTTTCTTCCTGTTCTCTGTCCATCTTCCTTAAGAAAGTCTTTTCTCCCCCATCTAGGGCTGGGAGGGCAGGAGTCAGAATTACCTTTTACCATTGGGTCCCAGCTGCATCCTCCTTATATCTGTAAACAAAACTCATAACTTTCTCTTGACCCTCAGAGATCATTTCTGAATTGGTTTCGACTCTGATGGGGAGAAACACGGAGATGGGATCAACTGGCCCCCTTAGAGGTTTATGTGAGGAGGGGCAGGGAGAGTCAAAGATCCCATGGAAAGTCAGCATTAAATTGGAATGTTAGCAAAAGAAATTGAAGCCAGAACCAAAGCCTTGGTCTTATTTGCCTTGGGCCAAGACTAAGTGGACATTTCATCAAATTTCAGCAAGGAAGAAATAGAGCGTTATTGGCCCTACTCTGATTAAGCTGTTAATAGATGCATGAAAGAGGTAAAAATTGTTCCAGGTATTTGGAGAGAAGCCAGAGGGAATTGTTGCTGGAGTCGGGGAGGAGAAGCTGGGCTGGAGGCGATTTAGCACGGTGGACAGAGCCCAGAACCAGGATCTACACCTGGTTCTAATGCAGGCTCTGCCTCCTACTAGCACCATAACCTTAGGAATTCTCTCCCAGCTGTTTTTCTATGAGATGAGGATAATTTTTTTTATACGGTTGTTTTTATAACAATGCATGAGAAACCCTTAGAAAACTTTGAAGAACCACAAAAAAGAATTATTATGTGAGGAAAAAAAAACCTGGGGAATGATTAAAAGAGATAGATAAATGAGCACTGTAGTGTTTTCAAGTTAGTGGGTCTGAAATGAAGAGAGGACTGTGATTTGGATAGGGAAAGAGAAGAAAGAGAGCTTTCCAAGGACAGGACGCCAAAACAGAGGGACAGTGTCAAGAGACCCAAGTTCAGCTCAAGGCCACCTTTAAATCTCTCCTTGCAAACTAGGAAATGACACCCCTGCCTGAGGCTAGACGAGCCCCATGCCAAGCTGCAGTTTGGTGAATTGGACAAGGTTTGCACTTCGGCCTCCAGTTGTCCTCTTAGCCAGCGACCTGTACCTGTATAACCTGCCCAACTTGCCCAGCTGCACATGCAGCCCTAGGGCAGCAGCTCCTGGCTTTAGGTGAACGTGGGTACCTGCATTTCTCTGCCTTCTGGTTTCTTCCCCTGGAAAGCGGAAATTATAATCATACTTGCCATTCCCACCTTGTTTTCAGGTTTACATGATATACATACATGCAAACACCTCGGGAAACATATGCAGTGACAGAGAGCATCACAGAGCAGCGTAGCCCGAGCCTCTGCAGCCAGGCAGGAGGGAGGAGGGAGATTGCGAGGCTCAGCACATGGCGATTGAGCTTTAGGACACACTGCCGTTTGGTACAAAGAAGAACAGCAGTACATCGGGAGGCACGTGCTCAACAGCACCGTGAGGAATGTCACTGCTTTCCTCTTGTTATTCTTTTAGCTGTGGGAGTTCGCCGTTGTATTTGTGTTTTGTACAATTACCCAGAGGCAATGGTGACATTTTTGCATTTTTAATTAATGTAAGAACCAAAACCTGAGACTGCGTGCATATCACTTCTATTAAATCTCTTCACTCACATCTATTCATTCATCCTCCCCCTCACAAGCCTCCCAGCCCTTCATTGCTTTTCTCACACATTTCTGTAATTTATTCATCTCAAGATGCATTTCTGTCTTGTTTAATCATTTAAACAGACCTTTGGTGCCTATTTAATTGATTCTTCCTGGGTTTTAATTTGCATCTTTGACTTCGCCATCCTGGTTTCTTTGATTGTCCCTAGCTCTGCGTGACATATGTTTATGCTTTAACAGGTTTCCAATATTCTGGAAGACTTCAGAGGCCAAGATTGGGGGAAAAAAATGCTATTTAAAACAGAATCCTATTTGATTGGCCAGGCAACTGCGCAAAACCAAGAGTAAACACCCTGTGGCTTGAGGAGACAGACAGGCAGGGTCATCCTTGAACGCCCAGCTACCCAGAGCCAACCTGGCCAGCTCCTGGTTCAGCCGGGGACCACGTGTACCCATGGAGGGCCCTGCCTGCGTGGGGAGGCAGGCACATTAAGCAGAAAAGGTTAGGATTTCCTGTGAAGCATTTCGACTTGGTTTTACCTCTGTATAATTTAGGGGCCTAATATTTGCTTCTCCTATATTTGGATTTGCTTTTGATTTGGAGGAAGGGGCAGATGACCGGAATGGGAAAAGCACACTTGAATTAATAAACTGGTATGTTCGGGAAAGCAGGAAGCAGACACATTATTCAACAACAATGTATTCTGTGATGCCCATAGAGAGCAAAATTTGTGTTTTTAATTCTGTGTAGATTACATGTAAATGGAATTGCATAAAAAAATTGCATATAAATTAATATCATGCATGGATGTCCTCGTGACAAGAAGAAAGGGAGGGAGGGAAGATGCCCATATCACAGATGATCCAATAAGTCTTTCTCAACTCCCCAGAGGGGGACCTAACCCTGGGCTTGGGTTTCACAAGTGATTGAATTTTTGTTGGGATTCTGCCACTGACCTGATAAAATCTTTCTATTTTCATTTTCTCATTGATATAATGGGAGTCATAAGATGGAAATGATTCCTCAGCCATATTATGCAAAAGAGTTAATATTTTTAAGCACCCAGAAATTCTAGCATATGACAGAGAAATACTGAATATTATGGGTGCCACATGCATTTATTATGTTCTTCAAAGGAAAAAAATTACTCAAGTTTTAATCACAAGCATAGAATCATTAAACTTGCAATGTGGATGTGTAATTTCTGCCAAAAAAAAAAAAAAAGAAAAGAAAAACGTTCCAAGTCTTTCATTTGTTTTAATGAGCTTCAGAACCAGTTATTGGCACCCAATTTTCTAATCAGTCCAATGGATTTAATATGCATCCACTTTCTTATTGCTATATTTAAACACTTCTTCATGAAAAGTGGTAAATTTACTTTAAATGTATACAGTTTTTTTAAATAAACCAAGAACTTCTTATAAGGAATAGGCTGTCTTAATATTTTCTCTTGTATTGTAAGACCTAGACTCTGAGTGTACATGTGTGATGTTATGAATAATATCAACACTTCCTTTATGTTTTTTATGAAATCTCAACCACTGTAGATATTGAAATAGTATATGTGAACTGGACCCAATCTGTCAAGATATTCTTTATTATTTTATTTTATTTTGCACTTTGGTCTTAGACATAAAATTTTCCATCCATTTTTCTGGGAACTCTGACTGGCACCATCGACATGACTAAATGGCAATTTCAGTTTCTCTGTGATTATCCTGAATCCACCATTGTGGTTAACTTGGTGGCAGAGTGGGCCAGAGCTAAGGGGCCTGGATCTGGATATTCAGGAGATAAACATTTATAGAGATTTTTTTTTTAAAAAAAAAAGAAGGCCCAGAATCATGCAGTAGGGAAAGGAAAGAGACCCAGACACAGTGCTGTTCCATTCTGTAGTTAGTTTATTGCACAAAGATCCCGGGGAGAACAACTGAGTGGGGGACCTCACTCCACTCTTCACTCACCACTCGTCATGGGGTGTGCAGGAGCGTGGCTGCATCCACCCAGAAGAGGTGCCTTTTTCAACCACACAAAGAATACTAAATCCACATTTGGAAGACGGTAGCTACATTCCAGTCTTGAACCCTGAGGCTCATGGGAAAAGCTATTCTAGGGGTGTGGATTCCAGGTGAGGAAATATTTCAACAGCATAGCAGGTGTTGTGCTTCAATAGGTACTAGTGACTGCTGGCCCCAGAGCTCCAGTGATGAAACTGGAAGGAAAAGAGAAAATGGAGAATGGTAAGAGTAGGATGTCTTGATTGAACAAAAGTAGAGGCAATGACAAAATATACAGGTAAATCCTGAGACCAAGGACGAGGCAATTAAATGAGGCTCACATACAGAGGAGATGTCAAACTATATTTGAGATAATATCCATGCAAGAAAATCTTGGCATTCTAGCCACAATAAACAAACATCTGTTCTTCCTAAGTCCTCTAATTCTATTTACTCTCTCAAAGGGCTCCAGATAAGATGAAAGTGCCTGAGACTCAGAGGTAGCACCCATTAGAGCACTACCCTTGCTGTGCTGTTCAACTGTTTCCTCAGCTGTTAGTCAACACCCCTAAAGTCTTCACCATGAGCCTCAGGGTTCAAGGCTGGAATGTGGCTACCTTCTTCCAGAATGATGCAACTACAAGGAGAGAGAGAAGGGCAGGACTGGAAGGTCCAGGTACCGTCAATAAAATAAAAGGGAGGCACATGCTTACAGCGGAACATGAGAGCCAAGAGGAGCTACTGGCCTGGAACCTTTTCTTCCCCTTCCTGTGGGCAAGATTAATTTCATAAGTAGATAGCTAACAAACAGAAACTACAGGAGTTTGGAAGGAGCAGGAACTGCTAGTGTGGAGGATGGTCTCAGTTTCAATGATTCAAGCATATAGGATCAGGGAGTCAATTGCTTATTGTTGAGAAGAAGCAGATAGTGGCAAGAAAGGGAAGATGGAAGAAACAAGTAACCAGTTGCAAAAAAGAAGCCCTTTGGACAGAATCTATCATACAAATAGTTGCAGGCAATTCTAGAAGGGATGGGGAAAGGCATTAATATAGCCATTATTACTCAGCTAAAAAACAAGTAAACATTCACCAGATATTCTTGTACCCTGGTATTCAATTTTTTCCTGTACATAAACTCACACATGATAATGAAATATAATTTATGATATAATTAAATATAAAAGTAAAATATCATACATGATAATAAAATAACTGATTCCTTAATGTTCCCACTTGAAATTTCATGCCCTTCTGGACAAGAATGTGCTCTGATATAGCCCCATGTGTCCCCCAGAAAGATGTTGAAGTCCTAACCTCCCAGTAGCTGTGAGCGTCACCTTATTTGGAAATAGAGTTTTTGTAGATGATCAAGGTCAGGTGAGGTAATTAGGGAAGACCCTAATTTAGCATGACTGAATTCTTTATAAAAAGGGGACATTTGAACACAGAGATGCACATAAACAAGGAGAATGCCAGGTGATGATGACAGCAGAGATTAATGTGATACATCTACAAGGAGAGCCAAAGATTGCCAGCAGGTCACCAGAAACTAGGGGAAAGAGAGATATGGAACAAGTGCTTCTCACAGATTTCAGAAAAAAACAACGCTTCCAACCCCTTGATCTTGGACTTTTAGCCTCCAGAATTGAGAAAACAAACTTTTGTACTTTAAGCCAACCAGTCTATAGTACTTTGTTACAAAAGCCCTAGAAAACTAATACGTTATGATTCCCTTTACTACTATGATATCCTCAAATTTCTAATTTCCCATAATAATCCAATACCCCTGGCCATTCCGTCACCTCTGCATATATCCTTAGATATGAAAATTCCCTAACAAAAATTGAAACACCAAAACTCATGCATAGATCCATTCATATTCATTCACACATAAATAGCCAAGAAAAACTTAAATTCATTCAGAGTACTACACGAATATTAAAATAAGCATGTTTTAGAGAATGAAGCTCCAAATCATCAGGTTGGTATTCAGGAACTTCCACAATATAGCCCCTGCCTACCTCCCGAGTCTAGCGCCATCACTGATGGGCTGTATTACCTAAAGTAAAAAAAAACTCTTACATTTAATTTTCTTATAAATATGAGAAGAGTACATTGTGTCGTGAAATTCAAACTGACATGTAGGTGAAAATGCTTTCTAAAGGCCAAAATACTGCATAAATATAGGTTGTTAATATTCCCCCTTTGTATAAACTTCATTTGCTTCTTACCTTAATATAAGTAACTTGTCATTCCCACCTGCACATCTTCCACTATGCCATTTTTCTCTTTTCTTCCTTTCAAACCTTTCCTTTTCATCAAGGCTTAGATTATATTCCTCCTCCTTCATAAAATATCACCTAGGAATTTTCACTTCCAACTATAATAAATAATCTGTACAACAACAACACCTCACCAAGAGCAACTATTTAGATAAAATACAAAAAAAAAAAGTTTTTTAAGTCATTGGAGAGCTTCTGTGGAAGTCAGAATATGAGGGACCCAGATCCCAGAGAAAATGGAAGTTCATTGAGGTAAATCCAACATTCTTTTCTGATTTTTTTCACATAAAACATCTGATAGTCAGTTAAGAGGCATAGGATGAAGGGAGAAGCTGGACAAAAACCAGCAGAAAGCCAGGCTGACACAACAACTAAGTAGAGCTTTTAGCAATGTTAGAGAGTTGAGGAGAAAAAAAACTGTACTTTGTATCTTCTGAGTCAGCAATGTTGTGAGGAGTCAAGGTCTTAAAGCCAAATAACCAAACACATTGCTGTCAAAGAAATTATAAGACTGACAGCTTACTTGTCAACAAAAAAGATGGAAGCCAAAAAACAATGGAAGGATACCTCCAAAACACTAGATGGGTGAAAAGTATGACGTTAACTTAGAATTCTATATCCAGAGAAAAATACCCTTCAAAAGTGAATGCAATATAAAGACATTTACAGGAAAACAAAAATTTATCAAATTCATTAACAGCCATACCACACTGAAATAAATACAAGAGTCATATTTTTTTTTAAACAAAAGAAAATTATTCTAGAGAGATATAAAGAAATGCAAAAAGGGATAAGTGATTGTTAAAAAGTGAATGTATGGCCAAATCTAAATTAATACTGATTTTGTAAAGCAATTATATCTGTGGTAATTTAAATGTATGTATAATTAAAATATATTGTAATAGTATCTCAAATAGATTGTGGGTTTCTAAGATTTTAGCATTGTCTAGAAAAAGGTAAAATATTCAAATATCTATGTTACAATCTAATAATGCATGTTGTAATATAATCTCTAGGGTAATCATATAAAGAATGTATGTATGTACATACATTCATATATAAAAACATTTATATAATTATATATAAAACAAGCTTAAAGACAGAGAGAATAAAATAACTTAAAAGTTATTCAAAATAAAGCAAGAGACTAGACCATATATTAAGCCACAAGTTTCAAATTTTAAAATATCAAAATCATATCATGCATCTTTTCAGACCACAACAATATAAAACTAAAAATCAATAACAAGAGGAATTTTGGAAACTGTACAAATATGTGCAAATTAAAACAATGAACAATGTGTCAATGAAGAAGTTAAAAAGAAAATAAAAAATTCTTGAAACAAATGAAAATGAAAACATAATATACCAAAACCTAGGGGATACAGGTTTTGCTGTGTGATGTTCGAGATATCACACTACCTGACTTCAAAACACATTACAAAGTTATTGTAACCAAAACAGCATGACAGTGGCAAAGAGAGAGAGAGCAAGAGAGATATAGACCAATGTATTGTAACAGAATAAAGAACCCAGAAATAAATTGACTTATCTACAGTCAACTGATTTTCAGCAAAGTCACCAGGAACACTTATTGGGGAAAGAACAGCCTGTTCAATAAATGGTGCTGGGGGAAAGTGGATAGCCACATGCCAAAGAATGAAACTAGATCCCTATCTTTCACCGTATACAAAAACCAACTCAAATTCTATTTAAGACTTAAATGTAAGATCCAAAACTATAAAACTGCTGGAAGAAAACATAAGGGAAATGCTTCAGGATATTGTTCTGGAAAAACATTTTATGGGTAAGGTGTCGAAAGCATAGGCAATAGAGCAAAAACAGATAAATGGGATTTTATCTAACTAAAAAGCTTCTGCATAGCAAAGGACACAATCAACAGAGTGAAGAATGTAAAATGGAAGAAAATATTTTCAAACTATTCATCCAATACAGGATTGATATTCAGAATATAAAGGGAACCCGACCAACTCAACAACAAAAAATCAAATAATCTGATTTTTAAAACAGGCAAATGATCTGAATAGACATTTCTCAAAAGAAGACATAAAAATGGCTAACAAATATATTTTAAAATGCTCAACATCACTAATCATTAGGGAAATCCAAATCAAAACCACAATGAGATACCATCTCACCCCAGTTAGAATGGCTATTATAAAAGACAAAAAATAACAGATCCTAGTGAGGATGCAGAGTAAAGGGAACTCTTATACACTGTTGGCGGCAATGTAGTATAGCCATTACGGAAAACAGTACGAAGGTTCCTCGAAAAACTAAATATAGAACTACCATATGATCCAGCAATTCTAGTACTGGGCATTTCTCCAAAAGAAAGAAAATCAGTATGTCAAAGAAATATCAGCACTCTTATGTTTATTGCAGCACTATTCTCAATCGTCAAGCTATGGAATCATCCTAAATTTCCATTCACAGATGAATGGATACAGAAAATGCAGTGTGTGTGTGTGTGTGTGTGTGTGTGTGTGTGTGTGTGTCACACACACACACACACATATATACATACACACAATGTAACACTACTCAGCCATAAAAATGAATGAAATATTGTTTTTCATGAAAACATGGATGAGCCCAGAGGACATTGTGTTAAGTGAAATAAGTCAGGCACAGAAAGATAAATTCTGCATGTTCTCATTCATATGTAGGAGTTTAAATATTCGAGCTCATAGAAGTAGAGAGTAGAATTACAGTTATTAGAGTCTGGAACAGGGAGAATAGGGAGAGGTTGGTTAATGGACACAAAATTACAGCTAGATGGAGGGAATAAATTCTAGTGCTCTATAGCACTGTAGGGTGACTATAGTTAACAATAACTTATTGTCTATTTTCAAGTAGCTAGAAGAAAAGATTTGAATTATTCCAACATAAAGAAATGGTAAATGTTTGAGATAATAGATATGCTGATTTGATCATTACATATTGTACATATGTGTCAAAATATCACTCTGTACCACATAAATATGTATAATTATTATGTGTCAATTAAAAATGAAATTTTTTAAAAAACCAAAAAACTAAGGCAAGAAAGGAGAGAAAAGGAAATATAAAACAAGTAGTATAAATAATAAGATACTATATACAAACCCAAATATATTGGGAATTATATTGATTATAAATAGACTAAATACTCGAGTTAAAACAGAAAGATTTTCAGAGAGGAAAACATATATTATATACATTATATGTATTCTGTTTATAAGATACAATTGAAACATAAGGTCTCAGAAATGTTAAAATTAAGGGGATAAAGATATACTGTACAAATACTAACAACAAAAAAGGTATAGCTATATTAATATCAGAGAAAATGAAAGAATGATAGATAACAATCTTAAATGTATATGTCTCTAGTATATAAAGCAAAGTATATAAAGCAAAAATTGATAAATTAAAGAAAATATAGGCAAATACAAAAACATAATAAAAATCTTTAACATATTTCTCTTGGTGACTGTCAGAAAACAAGCCAAAAATTTATAAGGCTATTGAAGATTTGAATAAACTGAACATATAAAAAATTGTACCTAGAAACTGTAGAATATATATTATTTTCAAGTGCATATGGAACATTTACTAAAATTGACCATACGCTAGGCTCTAAAGCAAGGTTCACTAACATCAAGAAATTGAAGTAATTTGGAGTTATACTCTCTGAACACTGTAGAATTAAGCTAGAAATATTAGGTACAAAAAATTAGGTACAAAATTCACAAATGTTAGAAACTAAGTAATATACTTTTCAATGATTTATGATTCAAAATATTTCAATAAAAATGAGACGAGGTATACATTATGACTAAATTAAGTCCATTCTAGGAATGCAATGTTAATTTATAACTCAAAAAATCAATATAAAAAATTAGAGTAATTTTCCTTCAGGATAAAAATATCCTTTAGGATAAAAATGACCTGATCATCCATATTGTACTTTAGCCAGGGCAATAAGAAAAAAAAAAAAATTAGATAGTAAGGGGGAAAATACTGTCCTTATTTTCAAATACATAACACTATACATGGAGAATCCAAAAGAATCTACAAAGTATTTGAATTAATAAGTTTGTTTACCAAGGATGACATTACAAAGTAACTATTCAAAAATCATTTGAACTTCTATATACTGACAATAAATATTAGAAACCAAAATTTTAAAAGGATGGCATTCGCAATGATATTAAAAATATCAACTACCTTGAAATATAATAAATCTAATGAAAAATGTTTTTACATTTACATGAAAACATTTTACATTAAGAATTACAATTACTTTTACATTAAAAATTACAAAATATTACTGAGAAAAATTACAGGAAACCTAAACATACTGCAGAGCTATACCATATCATAGATCAGAAAAATCCCATAGATTGAATAATTCAATATTAAGGTATCCATTCTCCTCAGATTGATGCATTGATTTAATAAAATCCCAAACTAAATCCCAGCATTAGTTTTTTTTTTAACGGAAATTGACAAACTGAATCCAAAATCCTGTGGAAATACAAATAAATTAGAGGAGCCAAAATATTCTTGATAGAAAGAGAACAAAACTAGAGAATTTACATTATCTAATTTCAAGACAAGCTACAGTAACCAAGACAAGGTGATGTTGACCTAAGGATAGGCAAATAAATACAACAAAGACAGTCCAGAAATGGAACCTATGTATATATCAGTTACCTGTTTATTGCAAAGGTAACATTGCAGTACAGATAGGGGAATAAACCTCAATAAATGGTACTAGATCAATTGGATACCCATAGGAGGAAAAATGTATCTTACCCCCATGTAATACCATACACAAAAATCAATGTCTGATAGAGTGTAGATCAAAATATAAAAAGTGAAATAACAAAACTTTAAAAAATAAGATAGAAAAATATCTTTATGAATGTGAAGTAGGCAAAGATAACTTACACATGACACAAAAAAGAACTAATCATCTGAGGCTAATAATTGTACTACATTAATGTTAGGAATAATTATTATTTATGAAAACTGAATTGAATTGAGCTAATCAATTAAGAGGTGCAAAGGCAACCTACATTGAGGGAAAACTTTTATGTAACATAAAAATATAACAAATGGCTTGTGTCTGAAATATTTTTTAATAAAAAATCTACAATTAATAAGAAAAATTTAACACTCCAACAGAAATATGAGCAAAAAACCTGAACAAGCATTTTACACAATAGGAAATCCAAAAGCTTAATAAACATATGAAAGGATGTTAAAGACCATTAGTTATGATAGAAATGCAAATTAAAATCACAGTGAGATATTACCATACACCTACCAGAAAGGGTGAAATTAAGAAAGATGAGCATGCCAAGTTTGGTGTGGAAACTGGAACATTCAAATACTGATGGTGGAAATACAAATTGATACAACTGGTTTAGAAAATAACATCTACTAAACCTGGAGATATGCATATCCTAAAACCTACCAATTCAACTCCTGGCAACATATCTGTAAGAAATGCATATATATGTGCATCAAAAGACTGGTACAAGAATGATCATAGCATCTCCATTTATAATAGCTCAAACAGAAAACCATACCAATGACCACCAACAGTAGAATAAATAAATAAACATTAATATATTTAAACAATAGAATACTGTAATACAGCAATGAAAAAGAACAAACTACTGCTACTCACAACAGCATGGATGAATTTCACAAATATAATGTTGAGAAAAAGAAACAAGGTACAAAGAAATACATATTGATGATTCCACTTAGACAAAGTTCAGAAATAGGCAAAACTAATCTATGGTGGTAGAAGTCAGAAAATTTCTCACCTTTAAGGAAAAGTGGATATTGAATATGCAGAGTCCAAGGAATACTTTACTGCTGGAAATGTTCTGTTTCTTAATTCAGGTAGTAGGTACATGAGTGCATGAAGTGTGTTCACCTTGGAAATTCACTGAAACATCTATTTCTGATATGTGAACTTTTTGAAATATATGATATATATCAAGTTAAAAAAAAGTTTTCTTTAAGAAAAATTATATAACCATTCTAGCCTCCACTAGCACTGAAAATATTACCACATATGTTTTATATTTTATGTGCTTATCCCCTTATGTTTATTTAGCATTTTACAATTCCCCTTGAGGACAAATTCATATTATGCTTTTCTGTATCTCTAGCACCATACGCACCCAAAGTAGTACTCATAAACATTCAATCATAAAGAAACACTCAGAAATTGACAGGCACCTAGATATGAGAGAGCCATTAACATATCCGTGCATAGAAGAAAACATACTTGCTGACATTCATGACGTTTCCTAAAACATACACTAATCCTTCCTTCCAAAGATTAAGAGAAAGAAAAGAACATTTATTCTGTTCACTATGCTTCACCAGACTTAACACACATTAACGCATACTCTCAACAAGCTTTTGAATTATGTACTATCATTACAGATGAGGAAACTGAGGTACAAATAATTTTAATTAACTTGCCCAGGATAATATAACTACCAACACTCAAAGCCAGAATGGCATTGTAAATTAACTGGTGAGCAAAGATAGTATGCATTTCCCCTTCCCCACCTTCTTCACTGGGTACCATTGGAAGGTCTCTGTCAAGCAAAGTCTACAACCCATCCTCAGCCTCCTCTGTGTGACCCAAACTGGGAAAATCAGACTGACTGCCTGAGAGTTGATTCTTGAGCAAAAGGCACAAATGCTGGATTCAACCTGGGGCAGGAGAGGGACAGTCTTCTTTTTGTACATTCTGGGCTCCCAAAGTGAACCAGGTTCCTTCAGCATTGTCCTGGATTCTGTAAACAACCTCACGCCTTTCCAGTAAATGGCTCTTCTGCCTAAGTATGCACAATCGGATGCCACGGTTGTAAGCCAAGTACCCCGTCTGAATCACCGAGAAACATAAGAGGGACAAGAACGAGACCCAGAGCAAACCCCAACTTGCTTAAGCTTCTCTGTGGCAGGCTGGGTCCCCCACCACTGCTCCTTTCTCCACTCTATCTTTCTTGCCAAGGGACAGCTTTTGTTACTGAGTTGTTGAAACATAACCGTGGGTGTATTCAGGGTCCCCTTTGCAACACCTCAGCTTTTTAGGCTTTTCTTCAGCTGCAGCTGACATTGCCAACTACCGTGACCAATTGGCCAGCACGCTGCAAATGCAACTTCCGTGGCGTTTTGGCAGTTAATCGTCAGTGGCGTTGCATTGTTCTCTGTTTCATGAGCCATTTCTCCCGTTTGTTTGTTTGTTCCTCTTTCTTTATACTCCTCATGCTGCTCCGCATAAGGCCAGCACTCTGAGATTGGTCTGAAAGCACAAAGAATGGCTGCCTTCTGTTTTCCAATTTTGTAATTTCAGTAGTCATTGGGCTAAGGAAAAGGAACCCTTTGTTGACAGTCAGTGTGGGGCTAAAGCATTCTCCAAGCTTTTCTGCCATCCCTGTCATAAATAGGTCCATTTCATAAGGGCACAGAGCAAAGGTGTCCTCCCTGGCTTTCATAAACGCCAGCCACCATATATCTCAATTAGCTCAGCTTGACATTCCAAAGCTACCCTAAAATGTCCATGTTCAAAACCACATTAAATATCTTCTACCATCTATTCTTCATCCCCATCGTTAGCTCTTAGATTTAATATACTGGAGGTTGAAATTAGGCTTATGTCTAATCCCAATCAGGAAGAAAATTCATTTATATTTGCATTTTGAATTTTATACCAAAATTTATATCACTGACTAGAACACAAACAGCATTCTTACATTATGCTTTCTGTGCTTGAAATCCCTCAAACACTATCACACACTCAAAAACTAGCATGCAGCCACCCAAGGGTTTAAATAACAAAATTGAAAAAGGACAGCCAAAAACAATAAATTGGCCTCCCTGGTCTGAGCCAGACTCAGCCATGTATAACTACTGAGCTGGAACAAATAAGACCTCTGTTTCAAATGGTAATAATAGTATCTGAAATACTCAAAGAATAAAGTAAAAAAAAACAAGAAAAAACACAAACAATACACTAAAAAAAAAAAAAGAACAAACCCACTAAAGTTAGTTCTAAAACTCCCAAAATATAGTATTTCTAAAATACCAAAGCATCAGTTTAATTAATGGTATTGTGAGCCATGTGGAACAAAATTAAATGCTGATGTAAATAAGAAAAAGATCATTTTGATTCAGCCTAAGAGTTCCTGACATTGAGACAGAATATCTGCATAGACAAGTGTTTTTCAAAAGTTTCTCCATAAGCACCATAAAAGCAAAGGGATTGGGAACAGAAGCCCACTGGCTGGGTGGGAGACACAGCAAAAAGTAGCACACCTCAAGCATTAAATGTCTTTTAAGTTTTGTATTAAAAAAGTATGGTAAATTTTGAGTTATATTTGAATAAATATTTATATGAATATTAAAATAATGTAACTTATTTATCTTAAGGAAGTTTCTGAAATTTATTTTTTATTAAATTTTGAGTACAGTCAATACTTAGAGAAGATATGTCATATTGATCCTATGAGTTCTTGAGCTCTCTGGCATGCTACCACTTACCCATAAGGCACAAATAGCACAGGTTAATAAACATAATTTTAGAAGAATTTGTATATTCCCCAACCTATTGGCAAGCAATTACTAAATGATTACATGTACATAACATTAGGAAGCATCTTTCAGACATGCATATTCCTAAAGGATTAGTTAAGGAAATGAATTGGCCCCTATAACAGAGACCCAAAGTAATAGTGGCTTAAATAAGATAGATATTTCACTTTTTCTTATACAAAAGTCTTGGATAATATGGCGGCCCATGTTGGGAGCCAGGCTCCATCTGTCTTGTCCTGCCATCCTCAACATGGTCCAAGGTCACTCTTCTAGCTCCTGCCATTGCAACCACATCCAAGAGCAGGTAGTTGTCCTTCTCTAGAAGTTGCATGTGTCGTTTCCGCTTACATTCCAAATGCCAAGAATTTAGTCACATAGCCATGCAAGCTGCAAAAGAAAATGAGAAATGTAGTGTTTAACCAAGTAGCATTATTCTCTTCTTTAAAAAAAAGAATCTATAACTAAATAATAAAGAGGAAATAGATATTGGAAAGCAACTAGCAATTTCTGGCACATTCATCTAAAGTTATCAGCATTATAGAACTATGTGCTCAATATTCGGGAAAAGAATAACAAATCATCTTCTAGATATTTCATTGACTAAAAAGGCACTTGTATTGACTAATATCCAGTAGCGGTATCAGGCACTTAGAAATTTAATTTAATAAAAAGAAACTCAAATAGATTTTAAAATAAGAATGTTTGATAATTGAAATCAATGGAGCAAAACATTATACACAAACATTGTAAACCAGGTGGCATTATCAGTGGACCTTTAAAAACTGTAAACCATGAGCACTGGAGAAAAATGTTTTCATGAAAAGCAGTAAGATGTATTAACAACTTATCTAATTTCCAGAGTCAAATGAAAACTCTTTTACTGGAGTACTTTCCTAAGGTAAAAATTCATGTTAAAAAATAAAACCTGGGTTAGCAAGATCCTGCAGGTTAGGTTTCACAGGAAACAGACTAGTAGATGGAGCTTAGCGTGCAGAAGGCTGATTAAGGCATGCTCTTGAAATCACACCTGTGGAAGGAAAAGGAAGGAAGGAGAATTGGGCACAAGGAGAAGATGGGCTGCAGTGCAGTCCCAACTAAGGCCTCAGCCAATGCCATGGAGTGAAGATGGCACCACATCAACCAGTCACTGAACATGAGCTATCCCTAGAAGGAGATGATTTGGTAGCGAATATTTTCTTCAGCTGAGACAAATTCTAAAGAAGACTGACATTTGATGAATGTCTGCTAACAGCATTTACAGCATCTGGAGAAATAAATTTTTGAACTGTTGCCGGTTGGTTTCCTTGAGAAACAGACATCGAAACGTAGATTAACATGAAAGACATTCAGGAAGTGTTCTTGAGCACTTGTTAAAAGGAGGGGATGAAAGCAGGGTACAATATTATTGAAGAATTCAGCAAACCCTGTGGGAAGCTCTGGAACTTGGACCTTCACATTTGTTCCCTGCAGGGGAGAGAGGGGTCAGGTTTTTACACACTGAATTGATCCATCACTGGATGTGGGCCATCCAGAAGGGGCCGTGACCTTGGGTGAGGCAAATTTCTTCAGCCAAGGCAATCTCCAAAGTAGGATGACAGCAAGAGTGTTTCCTGGCAATGTTCCTAGCAGCTGGGAAATAGATTCTTCCATCCAGAGGAGGATCTGGATGTACATTGCAGCATCCACCATACGAGATACACTTAATATTTTCATTTCATGGCCAAATGAAAAGCATTCTTTACATGGAGAACAGATTCAATAATTTATCCCTGTGAAACTGAAGGCACTTGTTACCTTGCCTTTTTGTTTCAAAGCATATTTGGAAATAGTCACATAAATTAAATGCAGGGCTGATATATGAGGATCTACTATATAAATATTTCTATTCTTCTCACTTCTCCATTCTATTCTTGCCAGCAAATTCCTGCCCTCATTTTCCTTCAAAAATAAAAACAAGGCCATCCAACATTAGTTCTCTCACCTACACTCCCTTAGACCCTGTTCCCAAACTCTATGAAATAAATTCCATCCCTCACCAAGGTAAAGAAGGCTCCACCTGGGTCCTCCCTTCCTATCTGTGCACAGCTCCTGTACTCACACCATCATCCCCCGGCTATCTTCAAAAGCTCTATATCTGACTAAATCTCCATATCTTGCGTCTTTCACGTTTGCCCATTTTGAAAATGTCTTTGCTTGCCCCTTGTGTTTTCCCTAATGACAGGCATGCCCCTGTCCTTTGCCCTGACAAATTTCTTAGATTGGCAAGATGCAATCATTAACTCATTTCTACAACCCCAGGTCGTTCCCAGTGCCCTGCAGTCTCACTTCTGTTCACACTCCTCCACCCAAATGTGCCTCCCCCCAGAGGATAAATCACTCTCTTCTTGGTAAATCAAAGGTGTTTTCATAGTCCTCAGACTTGACCTTTAAGCATCATGGGGCAGTGAACACCTGTTATTTCTGACACTGTACTTGACTGACATTGTTTTTTTTTTCTGTCTCCCACCACTCATTTCCACTTTTTCCTCCTCCTTGCAACCACTAATTGGGAAAATTCTCCGAAGTTGTCTTTAGCCCTTTATCTGAAGCATAGGAACTTTATCATTACACTCTCTCTTTATTGTAATCATTGCTCCTTTGCTGATTATTCAGATCTGTGTCTCTGTTCTGTCTTCTTGGGTAATTCTAGTTTGGATCTCTGGCTGCCTCAGGGACATTTCTATTTGGACAACCAAACTCCCCAAAATCAACATGACAGCAGTCAAATTCCTTATCCTGATAAAAGAAGTCCTTCCACCTCAATCTCTCTAGCACCATCATTCTTCTAGGAGCTCCATGCCAAAAAAAAAATGAAGACATCTAAGAACACGAGTATAAAGGACAAGAAAATGAGAAAGTCCATCTCCATCACCTCCATCCACTTCCACAACCGTAACCCTTGTATTGTCACTTCTAGAGTGCACCATATATACTCTTTCTGCCTTTGATCCCTCTATATTCCTATTTATCTTACATGTGGTTTCCAAATTGGAATAAGTTATAACATTTCCTCCCTTTTGAAAAAGTTCATCCTTAGAGTAGAAAAGCTAGAATTCAAACTCACGAGCTTGGAGCTCAAGACCCTACTATGCTGGCCACCCTTCACGGCCAGCTCCACCACAGCCCAAGCTTTCTACGCTGTACCCACTCTCAACTCTAGATCTTTGCTTGTACTGTTTCCTTAGTGGAAATGACCTTCACCTCTTCATTTCTTTTTTAAACCTACTCTTCTCAGGATCCATTCCAGGTTTGAACTATAAGGCACACTCAAGGCTCTTCCAGCCTGCTGGGGTAGTCCTCTTTTTCACATTTCTACAGCAAATCTCAACTGTTCACTTTAATAGCTTGTCACACACTGCTTTGTGGAGACATAGATTTATTCTACATGAATATGTCTTGTCTTAGCATTTATGTTATAAGTTCTTAGAACACTTCGGTAACATATTATGCACATAAAAACAATTCAGGACATACTTTCTGAATTCAGAGTAGTTTTCATCCCATCTATGTGCTTGGATTATAAGAATAATGTAATGGGGATGCAGAATTTCCGGTCCAAAGTTTCCAAAAAGTATGTATTACTAAATGGAGAGAGCAAAAGTGCTAAGGTATTTTAAATAAAAATGTTCACAAAAATTAAAATTATTTCCTTATTATTGTGTGATTTTCATTTTTTCTAAATGAAAGAAGGCAAAATTGCAATTAAATAGCTAGAGCAGGAGATAGTAAAAAGAAATATTTTCTTGCTTTTTCTCACTTAGAACTCAGCTACCTTTCATAGATTATTCTTAGTGTTAAGTAAATTGCTTGTATAGATATATATTTTTCCCATGAACAAACTCTAGTTAGTTTTTTACATGTAATTTTTATTAAACAAGACCACACAAATGAGTAGAAAAGAAAACATTTTGTCAGCCTTAGGCTTGGACACTTACGCTAAAATATTTTTGCCAGAAAGAAATAGACTAAACATATATCAAGCCAAACAGAGACGCTTGCTTTAGTGACTAGAGGTACTTCTTATGATTTAAGACATTAGAGCATAATTTGAGAATGTTTGGAAAGAGCATGCAATGGCTTTATGTTTCCGACAATCACTGCACAAAAATCTGTATATGCAAAAGATTGTGCAAACACATGTGGACACTTAATACTATTGTTTTAAGTTATATTTCAGTTTTTTAAACTAACTTTATAAACATTTTTGAGGGTAGCCTATATTTTTATTGCTGTTGATTGTGTTTTTCTTTTTTAGTAAATTGTAATAAAAATAAATTGTGATTTTTCTTCCTGATCATCTCTCGCTTAGCATTTGTTATCTCAGGGTTTGAGTACAATAAAAAGCATTTATTTGACACATACAGTTAGTGTCAGTCATGACTCATTTACCTGGTCTGAATTTTTCAAAAGGGCTAGTTTCTGCTACTAAGAACTAGTGTTTCTTCTCAGGCAGGAATGCTTTTTTGGGTATGATAGGGGAGTGGATTGAGAGTGGCAACCTTTATTCATTCATTTGATACATATTTTTCAGGCAGTTACTAGGAGCAGCCCTGTGTTAGATGCTGGAGATATAGCAATGAAAGAGCCAGATACAGTCTTTATCTTCGTTGAATTTGCATTAGAAGGAATAGGTGGACATTAAACAATTAGTTACACAATCATTTAATCACAATTGTGATAAGTGCTAAACAGGAGAAAAATAGCTTGGTAACTGGGAGACCTTGTAGAATTAGCCCTGCCCCCATTTTTACCCATGGCTGTCCTGTCCTTTGTCCCTATCATTTATTCCTAGGACACATTTTATTTAAACTACTTGTAATTAACAAACTCCAGACTGTTTCTACTGAATGACTCAGCATGATCCTGCAAACTTTTCCAAGAGATCAGAGTACAAGATTTTGAAATACAGCCAACATGTTTTGACCAAACTTAACCTGTGAAACTCAACCAGGATCAGTTAAATATAAACAGGTATCTTGAGGAGTAAACATACATGAGACGAATGAGCCATTCCCAGCATAGCCTCCCCCAACTTCTTTTTAAATACAAATGAACACTGGGCAAAAAAGGACACATTCACAACACATAGAAAAACTATGATTGATAGTCAACCCAAAACCAAAATCTAGGTGCAACTGTCATTAATTATAAGAAAGTTGGATCTAGATTGTGAAACACATATCAGGGCTTAAACACATGACATAGTGAATGGATAGAGACTCCTTGACAAAGAGGCTTTCCACCTCTGACATCATCGCTGCACAGATTCAGATATGCAGAGATCCTACTGAGCAGAGAGCAGGCAGGTGGCACCAGGACCCCTGGAAATTGCTCTGAAAGGCTGGAATTGACTTCCAGGCACAATCAATGCCAGAGTAAGCAGAGAAAACACTGCAGAAGAGGCAGAGATGAGCCAGACTTTGGATCAGTATTGAGAACCATATTTTTTGTCTTACATTTAATATTATTATCAAAAATAGTGGAGTAAGGAAGATACCACCCCAGTAGTGTAGGGATACACTAAAACACTAAATAAAAGGCTTCTAGAAATAAAGTCATATGTAAAACAGCCTGTACCCCATCTGAAAATTCAAGAAAGATATTAGACCATTACACCAGGTCGAGAGTAGGAGCAAAGACAGATAATTCAGCCTGCTACTGGTAGTTCTCCATTGTGAAAGTATGAGATCAAAGACAAAGCTGGAAAAAAAAACATGAAACCGTTATAACAGAGCAGCATCTGTGAAGCTTGGAGGAAGAATATGCTTCAAATGTAAGGGTTGGATGTAGGGGTCTACCGAACACTGAAACATGAGTTGCATTTCTATTAAAGTTAGAAAGAAAGCAAGACAGCTCACTTTCACCTTTATAAGATAATTTTTGAAAGGACTAGCTTATACAATTAACCGTGTAAATTAAATAAGGTATATGAATACTTAAAAGAAAGAGACAAAATTTATCCTTTTCAACAGAATCAACATAAAACAAAACAAAATTAACACTAATATTTAATAATTACCATTTAAAAAATATAATAGATAAAAGATCCTCCTCTAAATAAAAACATTCTAAATATTTCCAAGTAAACATAAACATACATAAATGTTAAAAGTCCACATTTAGAGAAAAAAAACTTCAAACTTTACTCATCGACTCAAAATACTTTTATACCTGAAGATTTATATAAGGAATGGGTCCTCCCATATAGGAAGTTTTAATATTCTAAGGATATCAATTCCCTTTCAATTATAAATATTGGACATTCCAAATAAAAATCAGGGAATTTGGATTGTGGAGATGGAGTAGGAGAGTGGGAACTTAACAAAAGAGCCAAAATTCATTGAAAGAATAAGCATGGGTATGCAGACAAAATAACTCAGAAAACCAAGAGTAATAGATACTTTCTGAATGAGAAAATATACAATTACATGATTAATATATTTTTCATGTACATGTCACTCTTCCCAGTGAAAAGAAAGGAAAACACACAGAGGAGATTTGTGAAGACAATAAAAGTAAGTACATTAAGAACTGAAGTAGCATAAAACTCAGACCTTCCTTCACTCCAGGTCCCAGCACCGCCAAGAGCAGGAAGTGCACAGGTTGTAGGGGGAAGAGCACAGCCTGGTCCAAGGGACCCATCTCCTCCAGTAGAACCCAACATTCCCACTTCCCAAGATCAGTGACTGAAGGGCCAGTTCCTCCCTGTCCTAGGCGAATTGTCCTTATGAACAGACTTTCATGCCTAACTACTCCAGGGGGGTTTTGGCCTCCTTCATGCTCAGACTATGGTTACCACTGACAGGTGTTTAATGCAAAGTCCAACAAGCAATGACCGTATTAACAGAATTAGTTTTACTTGGTGCATCTATCAAATTTATGAAGAAAGAAGTGCTTTCTTCACATAACAAATACCAAAATCATACAACAAAACGTAGAAAGTTGTTTTCTCCTCTCATGAAACCTTAGCCAAAATAAATTCTAGGTAAACACAGACATAAATGTCATAGGTGAAACTGTTAATTGTTTAATTAAAGGTGTAATTGTAACCATTCTAGAAATATCTCCAAAAGTAGGAACTGTAACAAAATGATTGAGAGATTTGAGTAAATCAAGAATTAAAATTAAAGTTTCTAGGTAGGGGAAGGGGGATGAATAGGCAGAACACAGGGGATTTTTAGGGAAGTAAAGCTCTTCTATATGTTACTATAGTGGTGGAAACCTACCATTACGCATTTGTCAAAACCCATGGCAAGTACAACACCGAGAGTGAACCATGATCCCTAATGTAATCTATGGACTTTGGGTGATAATGATGTGTCATCAGTTATGACAAATGTACCACTGTGGTGTGGGATGAGGATAGTGGGGGAAGCTGTGCACATGTGGGGACAGGGGGTATAATGGAAACTTTCTGTACTTTCCTCTCAATTTTTCTGTGAATCTAAAACTGCTCTGAAAAAATTAAGTTTATTAATTTTAAAAAGAAAACTACAGGAGAAAAAATTTAATTCCTATGGAGATATACAAACAAAAACAAAATTTTTAAAGTAAAAAATTAAGAAGAAAATATTTATCATAAACATAATAGGAAAATTGTTAATAATCTTAATATATAAATTGTGGTCAGTTAAAAAAATCTGTAAATACACAGTATTAATTTCCTAGAGATGCCATAACAAATTGCCATAAACCTGGTAGCTTAAAATGACAGAAATTTATTCTCTCACAGTCCTGGCATTCGGAAGTCCAAAATCAAGATGTATCAAGGTGTTAGCAGGGCCATGATCCCTCCAAAGGCTCCAGGGGAGGACACCTCCATGCCTCTTCCAGCTTCCAGTGTAGCTCCAGGAGTCCTTTGTCTTGTGGCTGCAACACTCCAATCTTTGCTCTGTCTTTATATGGCTTTCTCCTCCGTGTCTGTGTCTTCTACTCTTATGTCTTCTACTCTCAGGGCCCACCCAAATAACCCAGCATGGTCCCATCTTGAGATCCTTAATTAGAGCTATAAAGGCTCTTTTTCCAAATAAGTTCACATTCTCAGTCTCCAGGGGTTAGTATATGGACTTATCTTTTTGAGGACCACCGTTAGACCCACTATAAACATCAACAGATAACAGGCAAAATCCATGAACAGGCAATTCTCAAATCAAAAAAATATTAATAAACCTTTTGAAAAGTCATCAATTTTAGCAGAAATCAAACAAATGAAAATATAAATGACATCAAGATATCATTTTTTACTCTCACATGTTGAAAAAATATTTAAATAATAAATTTCAATGGTGGTCAAGGTAGGGGGATAGAGATCTTTGAATGCATAGCTGGTATAATGTAGTATAAATTAACATGAAATTTTCAGAGAGCAATTTTCCAATATATATTAAAAATATTGAAAATATGTAAACCTGTTAATTCAGCAATTACTACCCTATGAATTTAATCTAAGGAAATAATCAGATAATTTCCCAAAGATACACATATACATACATATGTATACATATTTACATAAAGATATTTGTTGCAGAATTGTTTATAATTACAAAAAATTAGAAATAACTTCAACTTCCAAAAATAAAGGATTGACTTAATAACAGTTACATCATAAAATGTAATGTTGAACAGTCACATCAAAAATACAGTTATATATTTACACAGCAAAAGATATTTACAGTTTATTAAGTAGAAATTCAGTCTATGAAACATTATACATGCATTTACTCCATTTTTGTAAATAGATATGTATACATTAAAAAGTCTGGAACAGTACAAATCAAGATAATATGGTGAAATTGTTCAAAATAATGGAGTGAGATTATAAGGGAATATTTTTCCTCTAGGCTTCTTTGCAATTTTCTAAATTTTTAAAATTTTCAGTTTATCCCATAATACTTACATAATTAAAAAAAAGAGCAAAAGGAAAAAAGGAGAAAAAAAATTTGTAAAGAGGTAAGTTAGAGTCAGGAATGAATCTGAAAGTGTAATGTCACAACCTCCTCTAGGCAGGACAAAAATTCAGCACCAAGTTTTGTAACAACCAAGTGGGAGGAAAAAGGGAAACTTAGTATTTTCACTATTGAACTGCCTAAAGTTCAAAATAATTCAGTTTCTCAGGAAAACAAAAACTCTTGGTAATAAGTAAGACATAAGGAGGTCACAGTGCTGTAAGGCACATCGCGCACCACGTGCTTCCAACAGATGAATGACAAGGTTCCCAGGGCTCTTCTGATAACCATGCACATATACATGGACATCTTAAATCAGACAGTAAATTAGGAAGAGAAATTGGACAGTGACACAATATGATAAAGTCAAGAAACAAGCTCTGGTTATATGGCTAAGTTCTGAAGTTTATTTCGAATATCTGAAAAAATTGGCTCTGTAAGAAATTATTTCCTTCCCGTGACCCTCAGGTAGACCATTTAGTGTGCCAGAATAATAGCTGGAATTTCCAATTTTGATTCAGTAAGAACTAAAAAATGTGATTTTGTACTCTATGTTTTCACTTCCAGGATTTCGACCTGAAGAACAAACAAAAATAAAATTATCCTGCATATTGCTTTTCCCATTAAATGTATGTCTCAGAAATTAGATAGGACCTTGGATACATCCTTAAATATGAAAAGCAAGCTTACTCTTAAGTCTTCTTATAAACAAAAAATCTTTTTGTAAGGGGAGTAACAATTCCCTAATACAATGGTTTTGTTAAATCATAAATTTTGCCTGAATATACCTTATATCGGGAGTTAGGAAATGTATACTGGTACAACCACCTTAGAAAATAGTATCTACTAACAATGCACATATGCAAACACTATAACCCTAATCTACACCTGGGCATATATTCAACAAAAGTGTGTGTATACTATTGGATAGTATATATTTACCAAATAATATTCATAGCAGCACTATTCATAACAGCCAAACACTGGAAACAATGCCCATCAAATAGTAGTATAAGCAAACAAATTGTGGCCTGTCTATACGACAGAATACTCTGCAGCAATGAAAATAAACAAACTACTACTTCACAGAACAACATGGATAAATTTTACAAAATAGAATTTTAAAAGCCCAAAACAAAGAGTATGTATTGTATGATTCCATTTACATAAAGCCACAAACAGCAAAACTAACATAGGAGAGAGGTCCCCATTGTCATGGGTAATGCCCCAAAGAGCCACCTACTAGGATGCTGGAATTGTTGCTTCTTAATCTAGACAGTAGTTCTATGGATGCATTTACTTTGTGAAGATTTTTTGAGCTGAATACTTAGATTTGTGTACTTTCCTGTATGTAATATCCATACAGAAACTCTGAAACACTATTTCTTCTCAGCCTCTTTTCTTTGCACAGCACACAAATAGACAAATGTCTTAAAGAAAAAAGCAGCAGAGAATGCCCAGCTCACCAAAACATGTTTCCCTTCTCTCTAAGATCTTGGCCCATCAAATTGCAATACGAGGATGATTCTGATATCAGCTATTCTGTCATAGACAGTGGCAGAAATCACATAGGTTTATTTGTTTGGTTGCTTAGGATTAAATGAGATAACACATATCAAATACTTAACACAGAGCTAGATATACAGAAAGCGTTAAATTAAATTAATCATATTATTTATCATCCAAAACAGGACACCTTTGAGAGTCTAAGAGATTGCTATTGATACACATACTAGACCACAAATATACATTAGTATGTTCACAGGTATGGTCAAAGTAAAGCCAGAAAAATAATAACACTTATAGTTATCATGCCAGAACTATTTTTATCATTAGATACTACATTAATAGACAATGCTTTTTAAAATCATGAAGATAGGGAAAGAATAGATTTGAGCGAGGCAATTATAGGTCAGTTGTGAAATATACATCTCTGTAGACTGTTGTGCAACTACTCTTGCACTCAAAAGAAGAATAATCTGATGAAGGGACCAGGCTCAGCCCATCGACAGGCTCATCAGCACAAGTTGGGAGATAAGTTTGGGTGCTAAACTGTTTTCTAGCTCTATAGATGAATGTTTAAGAACTGAATATGAGTGAATGAAAGCCCAAGTTCCCTCATTTCTTCTGGACAATATAATCTGTATTACTTACTGCTACATACTGAACACCTATGTCCTTCCCAAAATTCACATGCTAAAATCGAATCTCCATGTGACAGTATATGGAGTTGGGGCCTCTAGGGGGTGATTAAATCATGTGGGTCTGCTTCATGGGATTAGCCCCTCTGCTCTTTACGCCATGTGAGGGCACTGTGGAAAGCAGCCATCTATGAACCAGGAGCCTGGCCCTTTCCAGATCCTGAATCTGCCGGTGCCTTGATCTTGGACTTCCCAGCCCCCAGGACTGTGAGAAATAAATTTCTGTTGTTTCTATGCCACCAGTCTGTGGTATTCTGTTATAGCAGCCTGAATGGACTAAGACACTCATAACATTTCATCGCATTAAGTATCTTCATACTTAATTTAAATTTTTATTTATAAACTAGAAGCCAAGGAGTTTCAGTAGCATGGTTTTATACAAGCATATTGTTATAAATTCCATTGCATGTTACCGAGAAATGCCTGGAATCTCATTAGCTATAATTTAACACATTTAACATGAATTTTCACATTTGCACCTAACTGCAGTTGCATCTTTTCTTGCTGACACCAAGGTCCCCTGGTGGGGCCTCCAACATTGAAGAGACTGGGTGGCCAACTGTAGCCAAACAGTAAAGGACTGGGGAATAAGACAAAGCCAAGTTTGGGTTCCACATGTTGTGCTCATTTCCTAGATGAATATTAGAAATACTTGGGTTTTATTTCCTTTCTGTGTATAAACATGTTTTTTCCCATTGTATTCAAAGATGACAACATAAACCAACAATAGGAAAAAGCCTTTTTTCCCTCAATCTAAAAGAGATACCCTCCTCTACTCAGTTCAATGTTATTTTGTAAAGTAGCCCTTTATATAAAAAAGTCTTAAATGAAGTCAAATGTAGAGATAATTGGACAAGTTCATTTCCGTTAAGTGTTCTTTCCTCATCCTTCACGGTATCTGGTTGTAAAGGCACTTAGAAAGTCCCTGTCTCCAGTAATGCTCGAGAGGTCAATCCAAATAGATCATTTCACTTTTCATACTTTGCTAAGTGCTATTCTCCCACATCTAACTGCTAAAACAGGTTTGATTTCTAAAACCTGCTTAATTTGCCGTCCTTCTCCTGTCCCTGTTGCTGCTTGTTTACTTCTCAGACTGGGTGCTCCACAAGGGGAAAATATGTTTTCCCTTCCCAGCTGCCCAGGCAGCACATATTTATTGAATGAAGGAGTAAATGAGGGACTCAAGAGCACCAGCCGGACGCCAGGCCTGAGACACAAGTTAGGTCTGTGCACACAAGGCACAGCTTTCCCTGGAGTCTCCCTGTGGCCTTGCTGACAGCCAAATTGGATAAAGGGAGGGTTTGGGGGAGAGACGGTAGCTTAAAGCATTTCCCTTTCCTATTTCTGCATTAGCCCAATGAGCAAAGAGTGCCCTGGAAGAGTCCAAGAGCGCAGGGTGAGCACACGGAGGTCATGGTGTTGTTACAACCTGGGAACCAGCAGGCATGGGAAAGGCTTGCCCCTTTTGAAGCCTACAAAACAGCATATTGCATGGGAATCCACTTCGTATATTAAAACCTCTGTGCACCAGAGGACCCAATTTACTTACACTGCACACAAATGTGGAAAAAAGTACTTTCTCTATTAATTTCTGAGAAATAAAATCTGATCTATAATCCAATCATTTGTGACAGTCATCTGATGGGTAGCGGGGGGAAAACACTTGGTTTGAAGGAATATCCACAACAGTTTCTGGAGATAATGCTCTCCTGGATCCTCTTCTTCTCTAATAAGGTCTCTGGCTGCATGAGGCAGGGCCATGGTCAATAGCACCTTACGATAGAGAGGAAGAGGTGGAGTCCTGGAATGTACATGGTGCCCTTGTGTACACCTGGGCTCTGCCGCTGAATGGCTGGCCCACACAGCCCCACACTAGTCCCTGCTGTTCTGTCCCTGGCCTCATCCCAGCCCATCGAGCCACTGCCTGTTGCTGGACTTACAGATGGTGGGACTCAGAGCCTGGGTCTCTCCCAGCTTGGTCATGGCCCGGGATACACTGTGGTTGACTTGGCTTTGTTCACCTCTCAGTTTTGCTGAAGCATCCCCCATGTCCTCTGGCCAACCCAGGACCCTTCAACCTCGTCACTGTGAGCACCTGATCCCATCTTTATAAGCAGTTAAATCTACATTAATCTCCTTTGTACCCATATAACACAAGTTAATGTTTCTAATAAGAAAATCTCTTCCCCCCCCTCCCCACTTAAATCAGTGTAACTTACTTTGTTTTCTCTCTCTGACTTACTGCTCATGTTTTGACATTAAGACCAGAACATGTTACGTACACCAATCCTACCTCTCCTGGACTTTCTGGGTATGCTTTTCTAGAAACAGTGTTCCAAGAATAAGGCTTTTTAACTTCCTCCCAACCTTCTGAGTTTGTAATAATATCATCTAGTACTTTTCTCAATTCAAGAAGATTACTTTGCTAATGTAATCACTCTTCTTGATGCATCCAGGAATTTTTGAGGTTAATCCTTCCACAGGATTAATCCTTCCCTTAAAGTAGTTCAAAATAAGACAAGAAGAAATAGATATGGGACAGCTCACCTTGTGCTACCTATTCATGATAAAAAACTAAGTATTAATGAAAGGTTGAAAGTTCATGCACAAGTTCTCTGAGATCCAATGGAAACTGACCTGCCTTTACAGTTTAAAGTCATGGCTAAAAAAAAGTTATAGATAAAGGGAAACAATTCATTTCCCCACCAGTACCTAAATGGCTTATATAACATATTGTCTGTTTTAAGGTAAGACTTAACCAGAATTAAAAATTTCCCTTTCCAAACCCTTGTACACTGTTGGTAGGAGTGTAAATTGGTGCAGTCATTATGAAAAACAGTATGGAAGTTCCTCAAAAAATTCAAAATAGAACTACCATATGATCCAGCAATTCCACTTCTGGGTATATATCTAAAGGAAATGAATTTAGTATCTCAAAGAGATACCTGCACTCCCATCTCCATTGCAGCATTATTCAAAATAATCAAGATGTTGAAATAACCTAAGTGTTCATCAACAGATGAATGGATAAAGAAAATATGATATATATATATCTATATATATACATACATATACTATGGAATATTATTCAGCCATAAAAAGGGAGGAAATCCTGCCATTTGCAACAACATGGATGAACCTAGAGGACATTATGCTAAGTGAAGTAAGCTATATGCATAAAGAGAAATATTGCATGATTTCACTGATATTTGAAATCTAAAAAGTCAAACCCGTAGAAGCAGAGAGTAAAGTGATATTGCCAGGGGCTGAGGATGGGCATGGGAAAGGAAATGACAGATGTCGATCAAAGGGTACAAACTTTCAGTTGTAAAAATGGATAAGTTCTGGGAATCTAATATATAGCAAGGTGACTATAGTTAAAGTTATTAACACTGTATTGTATACTCAAAATTTGTTAAGAAAGTAGATCTTAATTTTCATCACCAAAAAAAAAAAGGTAATTATGTGAGGTGATGGATATATTAATTAGCTTGATTGTGGTGATCATTTTACAATATATATGTACCAAATCATCATATTCTACACCTTAAATTCAATTTTTATTTGTCAATTATACCTCAATGAAGCTGAAAAAAATCTCCCTTACCAGATGTGACCAAAGCATACCTTCTGTGGTCAACATTAGCTTCAGAGGGCCCTGAAGCCATGCTTGCTAACACCTGAGCTACGCCATCTGCATGCCTACTTGGACAATAGCCACCACAGCCAAAGCAAGCATCTGAGCATCTCCAGGTGTAATCTTGGTCACCAAATGCCAGCCTGCCCATGTCTTTCTGGAAGTTTTCAGTCCCGTGCACCACCTGTGAAGATTTCTGGAGGAAAGAGCACAGGAGAACAAAATATCAGCTTTAACGATGGTATGGCTGGGTTGGAGAAAGAGATTTGAAGATGAGATCCAGAGAGCTTCTAACTCCTTCCTTCCTGATATAAATAACCCTCTGGTCACATGCAGATAAGCCATCAAGGAGACAGAGTTTACTCAGATTAGAGCTCTACTTGAAGGACACAAGAGTGGGTGGAACCTATGGAGGGCCCAGCTCCAAAAGAGCTGATGGCCATTCATGCCTGTGTAAGTTTCCTGGGGCTCCCATAGTAAAGTACCACAAACTGAGTGGCTTAAAATAACAAAAATTTATTATCTTGCAGTTCTGGAGCCAGAAGTCCAAACTCAAAACATTAGTAGGAAACATGCTCTCTCCAGAACCTCTCTCAGAGGATCCTTCCTTGTCTCTCTCAGTTTCTGGTAGCCCAAGACACCCCTTGACTAGTGGCTACACAACTCCAGTCTCTGCCTCCATCTTCACAAGGCTGTCTCCCTCTCTCTCTGCCTTCACTTTTTATAAGAATAACAGTCATACTGGATTAAAGCCCACATTAATGACCTCATCTTAACCTGATTACATCTGCAAAGACCCTATTTCTAAATAAGATCCTATTGACAAGTACCAGGGCTTAGCATTTCAACATATCTTTGAGGTGGGAGCACAATTTAACCCATAACAATGCCTGTGATCCTCAGTACATTTATTCTCACCACTTAGAAAATCCGGATAATGGGATGTCAGAATTTTTCCTTCCAGTAAATCAGATAAAGTGTGATTTCCATAGGCAAGATCCACTGAGGGAGAAATGGAGAACAGAAATCTTCAGGAAAGACATATTCCTATTTTATAAGCAAGACTCAAAGGCAGCAAGATTAGAAAAGAAACAGTTTATTTTACCATTATAGTGGATGAACAGAGACATGCAGGGACAATTTCAATAGCACCTCTGTGTTAATCTAACACTTTATGTGTTAATCTAACTATAAATATAAGCCATTTAATGTGCTAAAACTAAATTTGCTTGTTTCCCTCATAAAATTATGCTCACATGAAGGAAATAGCTGATTTACAGCTAACTATTAAACATACAAAAAAAAAGAGAAAATATGATCAAGCTCCATAATAATCAATCAAAAATGAAAGTTCAAAAAAAGTTTTGAAATTGCTTTTATCTATCAAATCAGATATTGTTTTTGCTTATCAAATTGGCAAAGATTTTTAAAACTTCATTGTACGCATTGTTAGCAAGGGTATGGATAAAGACACCCTTGTTTACACCAGTAGTGAGAATGTAAATTACAACTCTGTGAACAGTAATTTGGCAATACATATCAAGCACTTTATAAAGATTTTTCATTTGACTCGGAAAGTCTACTTCTGGGAAATTATCTTGAGAAAAATCTAGTGCATATGTTCCAATGTACCAAGTTTTAGTTACAAGTTTCATCACAATATTGTTATTAAGCTGACACAAACTAAATAAAGACTTATAACTAAATAATATTTTGGCAATGTGGTAAACTACTATTGGTATCATTTGAAAACATGATTCCATGAAATAAGGCAAACCACAGCTCATGAGCTAAATCTGATCCATTGCCTATTTGTAAATAAAGTTCTATTGGAACACAATCACACTCATGCATTTATGTGTTGTGTATGGCCACTTTCTCAGAGTTAAGTAGTTGCGACAAAGATTGTATTATTCCAAAATCATGAGCTTTTTACCAACTGGACCTTTACAGAAAGAGTTTGTTCCTCCTTGATATTAAAAAGTACATAATGATAGGGAAGAACTTGCCAATTATACTTATAAAAAAAGAAAGTCACAAAATATATGTGGATGTATTTATTTAAATATTTATGTATATTCGTATATAGGTCCATATATCAAAAAATAACAGTCACTGTCTCAGGGAAATAGCATTCTGAGTAATCTTTTTTCTCTTTTTTTTAATATCTTATCTTTTCCAAAATGTCTGCAATGAATACGTGTGTTTATGTATTATGTACATATTTTTTAAAATAACTACTCTTAATCCAAAATTAAATTATTTAACTTCGAGTAAGTTGCTTAACTTCTCTGAGATTTAGTTTTAGCCTCTGTTTAATGAGGTTAATAGTAGTACCTACTCCATAGGCTTGTTGTGATTAACTAAGAGATAATATACATAAATTGTGCATCAGAGTGCCTGGCACATTCTATTTATTGATATAGAATCTTTGAAGAGTCCTGATAAAGATGTTTAATGCAGTAGATACATCTGCAAAATCAACTCTAGAAAAAATATAAAGAAGTACTCACATCTGGCAGAGTAGATCAAAGTGTACTTTAATTTTCATTTTACCAACTGATCTGACTTAGAGTACATTGGGGGCCTTTTTGCAGGAATGAAGACTAGTTTGGGTGAAAACACTCAGATATTGTGTTTGGACATGTGTCACATAGATCTCACAACACAAATATAAAATATTTAGCTAGTTTGGGCTCAAATGGTTATAAATAAGAATCCTAAAACCATAATTCATCTGTCTTTGCAAAGACAGATAAATTAACTACAGTTGCACAAAGATAGGACTTTATTCTCTACTAATCTTTTATTTCTTTAAAACCAAAAAACAGAATCACTGCAAGTGAGAAAACAGCATCCGTTTGTACTCGTATGCTAGGCAGGCCCCACAAAAACATCATAAAAGAGTAAGGTATAAGATGTTATTCCAAAATTCTTCAGTTGTTTTCTGTCATATATTTAGGGCAATAAATGTTGTTTTTCTATTTTGAGGTTTGATTTCTCTACTAGAAAATATGCTGTTTCATTAAACCAGTCTGTGTTCATGGTTTCTTTTCATCTCTTTTTAAATCTCCTCTAGTCATTAAGTTGCCCAGAAGCCTTTCCAGATAAGAATGCAAAGGATATTTGAAAATAACATAAAACCAGACCAAATTCCGATGGACTCAAAAGCCTAGGAATGCATAAATTATATAAATTGTGTGTTCTTGTTACACACAGTTAAAATTACTGTCAGTGCCAGCTGTCTTTACATCAAAGAGGATATTTTGATCTCTGCTGAGCACTAGCTGTGTAATTATTTAACATTGTTCTTTAACTCTCTCAACTTCCATTCATCAGTAGGTAACACCCAGGTTGCCTTCTAGAGAAAAGTAAAACAGTCAAGTCAATTTTGTTTCTCTGATTTATTTATTAATACTTTCACATTCGTGTTCGAAAATCTTATGCAATATTCAAAATTATTTTAAATCTATGGGTTATATTAATAGAAATTAGAACCAACACGAGATGTATGAAAACTGAGTAAGAGTACAAATAGGACAGTGGTGTGTATTATTTAGAGTGAAGTTGATTTTGTAGGAAGCCAAAAAACATCCCATTGATTCAATTAAAGAAAAGAGAAATTCAGTCAATCCAGATGTCTGGCACCATGAAAACCAAACACAGGGATGATTGATTGAATCATTGACGTGATTCGCCAGATGTTTTAGTCTCTTGGAGACAGACTAAAAGGAAAGGATTCAGATAGCTTTCAAATTCCTTCATGTCTCCCTGGGTACTCAATGGGAATCTTCCTTGTTTCCGATTTAGTTACCTTCTCCAACTAATCCCCAGCGCCCTTTGGTAACAGTATCTCACATTTTCTTTCAGACTGAATCTTGGGATATTCTGATCGAGTAACAAATTGAGAACCAAGTGGTAATGTATAAATAATTTTGTTTCCTTTCTCCCTAAATATATGGCTTCCTGATACCTTTTCTTTTATCTTTCTTCTGGAAAGAGCACAGTGCGTGCAAGGTCCTGGGAGCAGGATGGGAAGGATACTGGAGGTGCCTATACACATAAAATCCAACAGGATGAACTGAGATGATAGATGCAGGAGAAACACAGTGGACCCTGGAACAACACGCACTAGAACTTCTCAGGTCCATTTCTGCATGGTTTTTCTTTTGCCTCTGCCACCTCTGAGACAGCAAGACCAACACCTCCTCTCCCTCCTTCTCCTCCACTTACTCAATATGAAAACCATGAGGATGAAGACATTTATGATCATCCACTTCCACTTAATGAATGAACTGTAAACACATTTTTTCTTCCTTACAATTTTCTTAATAACATCTCCTGTTTCTCTAGCTTACTTTATTGTAAGAATACAGTATATAACACATATGGCATACAAAATATGTGTTAACTTTGTTATCGGTAAGGCTTCCAGTCAGCAGTAAGTTATTAGTTAAATTTTGGGAGAGTCAGAAGTTATACACAGATTTTCAACTGCACGGGGGGTGGAGTTGCACCCCGAACCCCCATGTTGTTCGAGGGTCAATTGTAATCTCAAAAAGTATGATTAGCTTGATTGCTCTGCAGTGTGAACATTCGCTGTTCAAATTGCCTGTAATCAGCTTACCCCGTATTAAGCCACTAATGAGTTGATGGTGAGATAAACTCTCAGAGGAAATAAATTAGAGACTCACAATTACAGAAACAAAGAGAAGTGAGTGTAGTGGGTCCCTTTATAGAACCACTCGTGGGGATCTGCAGGTTTGTCTGAATTCTGAATTATAAAAACCCAACTCTTGTTTCAGAGCACACTAAATGGCAGAGGCCATCCTGGGTGTAGGCAGAAGAGATTCCACCCTGTTTGGTATAATTTGAAAGAAACAAAATTGATGATTGTATCATATCTCCACCTTTAGCCTGAATTACCCATCCCTGAGAATGATGTGATTACAATGCTCATCTTTTATATCTGGGTACAGCTTCACATGCATTATCACAGTTGATTGGCTTAACAATTCTTTAAGAAAATGTATTACTTTGCCAATTTTGCTCAAGAGGCTAAAGGTTTGCCTAAGAACACATGACAGAGAGGAGCAATCCAAAACACAGATATTCTAACTCCTAGTCTTACTCAGTACCACGGCTGACTCTGCAAACAAGTTAGAAAAGAAATATTGAGACCACTTATTCCCGGAAGATACTGGGGAAAATGTATCCCCAAAGGTTTATTCATCAGATCAGTCAGTTGACACCCTGAACTTCAGAGGAGGTGGAAAAACAGAACCAGCCCATTTGGGGTCCAAAAACTACTATGCAATCCCACGTATTTAAGGACAGATTTCACAGAGCCAAACTTACTAATTACTAACTCAAATAGTCTGGAAAGCAAATTTTAGATCACTTCTGTCCCAAAGAGCAATAGAACTGAGGGAAAAGTCCAATATGTGTCTTCTTTCTACCTGAATTTCTAAAAGTCTCATTATCTACTTGTGTTTTCATGTTCCAGTATATAACGTCTATTCCTAGAGGGCACGCTGTCTGAAGATATATTTTGGCATCTAAAATCTTACTGCGAAGAGTAACAGCAATGCAGGAGATACCAATATGTAACCTGCAGGCTTTATCCTGCCCAGGAAGGACCCAAATCCAATGCTGTAACACTCGTTTCATCTGCTTTCTCTGCCAACACCTTTTTTAACCACTATGTCCTCAACCAACTGCCAAATTTCTCAACTTCTTCATGCACCATTGACCAATCTCAAAAGTCATCACCATCCCTGAAGCTTTGAGAAAAAAAATACCCTCTCTCTGGCGAAGACTTTTATTTACCCATCATTCCCTTTCAGCAACTGTTGCTCCTTCGCTTGGCTGGGTTGCCGGTGATTGGACTCCACTCACCACCCCGCCCCTGGCTGAGCACGTGGCTAAAGCTGACCAATCAAAAAACAGTGTTCCCCCAGGTAAGCAATTGGTTTTGGCAAGAGACTTGATCCAAACTGAACCAATGAGTGCCAGTGCAAGGGCTTCTGCTGGCACCACCAGAGAGGAGAGTTTCTCTTTTCTTTGATGTTAATAACTATAAGAAAAGTACTTGTCTAGAGAACCATATGTGAAACCACATGTGAAAACAAAGCTGAAGATGGAAAAAGGGGCATCGTCTGTTTTTCTCCCAGCCCATCTATCCCTAAAAGATACTCTACTACCACCTCTGGCTCTCCAATTACATACATGAAACTATAAACTCCCTTTTTTTTTTCCTTAAGGTACTATGAGTTGGGTTTCGGACGCTTACAACCAAGAGTTCTGCCCAACACACTCTTTAATTTAACCTCTAAACATGCCCTGTACTACACTTTCTGAACACTTTAAATTATCATGAGGCCAACTTCGTTTTAAGCGAAAGAGTTTTGGAATCACAGGACTTTTAATTGATGTGGCAGCCATGAACATGTGCCTCTCAGATCTCTCACAATAAGGAAAATACTTGACTGATGTCACCAGCTGCTATGTTCAGAATCCTCCACCACTTTGGATCCAAGGCCATGCTTCTCACAGGCTGCTCCAAGCAAATGACTGAATGACACAGGGGAATTATAGAAAGCTGCTCTTGTGAGATGTGGGACAACTCTGAAGGGTGACATTGGCTGCAGGACTCACTATCAGGCTTGCCAAAACTTTCTTATAACTGCACACAGCCCAAGATTCTTCTACCCAATAGTCCTTCTTTTCTTCTCTCCTATACAAGAGTCAGGCCTATATCATGGTCTGACAGTTGTCCAAGGCTACTCCAGTGTTCTCCCCATTTCCCTTCACAGCTTTTTTGTCAAGAATTCTGGAGAGTCTGAGTCTTTTACCCTGCTTTCAAGCTAGCAAGTTAGCCTGCCATCATATCACAGATACCAATAGAACACAAGAGACTCTTGGGTCAGAGACAAAGGATAGATTTTTGCCCACGGCAATAGCAGTAGTCAGGCTATTAGCATTTGCACTAGTTATTCAAGCCCCAAATCCCACAGGATGACATAAGAGAGCCAGGTCGTCACCTGCATGCAATGGAAGAAGGAGAGTTGTTTTTGGTTTTGGTTTTATGGGAGAGGTTCTCCAAGCTTAGGGGACCTGAACTTTCTATAATGAGCAGTATGCCTACTTGATCTTTGCCTTGAAGGGAGACATCATTTTTATTATCCTGGACAGTAAACAACCTGCTCTATACTCCGGATAAAGACACGATCTCTATTTTCCAAGGCTTTTCACTACAAGCTTGCATGGGCAGACAGTGTGGAGTACAGGCAGTTCTGCTCATATGACGTGCAAAAATTCAAGAGATCCATAATAAATTTCTTGCACATCTCATCTCATCTTGGCTTCTGCTTATAGGATACCCAGACTAACACAAATGGTGTTAGTACTAGTTAGATCGGATGGCTTTTAAGAGTAAAAATAATGTTATGCCTTCATTTTCAGCCTCTGTAGCCCTTAGCTTGCCAAGTACATGTTGATAGGCTGAGCCATGGAATTGAGATTAACAGTCTAGCTAAAGAATAGGAGACTTGGGCTTTGAAAAGGGGTAAAATATTCTTAAAACAGGTCTCCTAATATAATCTCTGTTTCCTTGTCCATATTGACCCAACAGGGACTATTGCTGGATACTCATGTTCCTTAGCCATTTATTTGAGTCAGCCTGTTCCAGACAGCCCTAACTTCCCATGCTGATGACCCTCACATATAAGCTTGGTCCATTCAGTGTTGAGCTAAGAGAGATCCTCAGGAATCCCCAATGCCTGGAAAATAGAGTCTAATAGAAGTACTCTTGTCCCCTGCCTACTTGCTACATAAATAAGGCCATATGTCTTGAAATGTTTCCACAGGATTGTCATTTATGGGGGTGACTGAATGATAACATGGAGAAGCCAATTCCACTGAAAGAAGAATCTTATTAGCCACATTTCCCAAGAGGAGGGGGCAGGGCCACATGGGGAGGATCAGTTTTGATTAGGACACCCAAGGAGCACAGAGGAAACCTAGGCCAGAGCCTTTGGGTGGGTTTCCACAGCAACGATGAGATAGGACAGGGTAAACAGTTCAGAATGGCTAGTTTGAATAATTCTGGTGGGCTTGAGGGTATAGGCACTATCGCTAATTGATTTCTGGCCCTGGATTGATTTTGGACAGGGTAATATGGGCTTAGTGTGTGAGAGTTTGATAAAGCAGATGGCTGGGGATGTAAACTCTAGGTTGGTCGGTTTACATCTGAAAGGCAGGCTCTCAGGTGAGCACTTTGCTGTGTCTAAAATTTGGCTGGTCCTAGGAGGAGCAGTCTCTTACCAGTTGGCAATGTCATAAATGCTGGAGCATTAAGAATACAGAAAAATATTAATAATAGCATACAGTTAATTTGATTGGCCCTGTGATAAATGGATGCTAACTAAACAAATACAGAATCCAAAAAAACGCAGTTAGAACATGGTGCCTCCCTATCGGACACCTCCACTGATCAGACAGACACGAGAACCCATCAGCCAGGCTACTGACCCTGTGGACTTGGTCAACTGCAGGGAGTGACTCAAGGAATGAACCATATGCGCTGTAACAACCACCTTTGCAACCTTTCTCCATACCTGCCTCACCTTTGTTTTATTCCCTACCCATCAGGACGCAAAACTAATGCATCACCCTCATTTAAGACAATCATTTTGAGCTCCCACACATTGTTTAGCTACGTGTGTTGGAAAGAAGCTACCGATCATGACTTTTGTGGAAGTCTAAACATAGCACTTTTATTTTATTTCTGCCATGAGATCATATTTTATGTGAAGGTATATGATAATAAGATCCACTTAGTAATGCAGTGCCCTTAGGATGAATTATTCAGACAAAATTGATTGAATGTTCAAATATTTCTGTTCTGCAGTGGATATAATAGTGTGCATCATAGGAAATTAAAAGAAGTGACAAAGGATTACTACAAATCAGTAAACTTAAAATAGCCCGATAGGTACATGACCCTTTATTTATACTCAATTTTAGCTCTAGTCATGACTAACCTTTGAAATTAGCTGGGATGAGACAACACAACTGAGTATCAAGTTTATCTGTTTTGGAGGTATAGTCTGTCCTACTCTAACCCTGGGTTTTTGGTTTTGCTGGTAAATAGTCATACTGGTTTCCATTACACAGGGTTACAGACTGTGTTTTCCACCAGAAAATGGCAATGTTGTTCTGGAGGCGAAATAGATCAAAACGTAAGGACTAAATGAAGGGCCGTTTGTTTTTATCTCAAAGGGCTCACTATCAAAATGCAAGGAGGAGGAGAGAGCTTCTACTACAGGTATTATGCAAGGGATGAAAACTACTTCTGCTTTTTTCCTTTCTTTTTGCCTTCTTCAATTTTTTTCCCCACTTAATCTGGTGGCAGAAACAGGTTCAAGCCACATGTGAAGAGATAGTAAACGTCATTCCAGAACATGCTTCCAAAGAAGGTTTTATTTAATGAATATCCGTATGTGCAAGATACATAGACTTCACCTTACCCTATAGAAATGCTCTGCATTCCACATTTATATTCTTAATGGAACAAATGGAACCTTGTAATGAAAATTACACACATGCGAAAGAACTGCTATATTGATATACTGTAGTAATTATGCAGTACGAGGTTATCTCATGTAACCCAGCTGTTTCCATAATTTTTAGCATAAGTTAAGCAAGGTCTGCCTATAATTCCATGTGTATTTTGAGAACTGAATTTCCTTTTTAAACAATGGCATTTCCCTATTCAATCCTTCGTTTTTATAGCTTCAAAACTACCTAAGCATAGATAAGCAAAATAAATGCTTTATTCTTTAGAGGAAAAAAATGGGATGAAAATTTAAATTGGGCCCCAAGACGAAAATGTGTTTTTCTAGAAAGTAAATCCAATGAGAAATCTTTGTTGGTTGAAGTTTTTCTTGTTTTTGTGAAAATAGATAAGACAATTTTTAGTTAGATGCTTCAGTATGAAAACACTTTTTCCTCCCTATAGTCCCAAAATGAAGGGAGGTAAACCCATAATCACACACAACCAACTTGATAGTTCTATTTATGACCAAAATACAGATTTTCATTTGAAATAACAAAGAACATCCCAGCCTGGTTTGTCTTTTGGTTTTTTTATGAGTATGTTCACTAAGCATATAATAAACGCAACACATTTGTTGTCATGAACTAACACATATATTATGAGCTAGTAGTGAGTTTCCATTGAATCAAAAATAAAATCCAACCTCAGAGGTTTTATGGGGATATTAGCTATGGGGATAGGGACTCTGCACAGATTATTCCGTAATCTGCTTGAAGACTGAAAACACTGAAAAATACCAATGCTTTCAAAAACTATCTGAGATTCCAAGCATGGATTTAAATAAATAAATAAACAAATACTCATTAAAATGCAAGCTTTCAAAATGACATCTAATTTGGCATACTTTTTTTTTTAAAAAAAAAAAGCATCTGAAAGAATTAAAATCAAAATTGGAGTTACATGGGCTCTATTGGTTTTATGCTGCTGAAAGCACTGGTCTTTAAAAACAGCCCCAAAATGCCCCTACACAATGAAGCAGTATTAGCAATGCAGTAAACTACACTGTATAAATAGATTTTTACAAAAGCAATGACAAAACATAACAAACAATATTGTTCCTAAATTGTTGGTGAGTTCCACTGCCTTCTATATGAAACTGCTCCATCATTACTGGTGTTAGTCCGGAGACTTCACCGCCTTGCGATGCCAAAAGACCTCTTATTTTCATTTATGGGAGTCAATGATTCATAGGGTGCACTGAGAAATCTTTTATCAATTAGGTATGAAGGATCACATTCCCATCTTGATTTGTGTCAGCCCTGGGTGGAAACCACTTTTGCCAAGCACCATAGTTCATCAAGATGTGCTATTTTTTTTTCATAACCACACTCAATTCTAGCTCCGTTTCCCAAGACAAAGTACTCCTGTAAGTGGAATTCAAGAAAACAAGGTGGTTCTAACTTGCAATAGATTCTGCTGGGGAAAATAAATCCTGTGCTCTGTTGCTGTGTTAAGATTAAAGAACATCAAAACTAGAGGAAAATATACACTATGTCTAGCTGGAATCCATTACTGCCACACATGATAAAATATGACTCAAAGTAAATATGCTTTATTTGGCTTGTATAGATGGAATTTTGGCTTCACTACACAGAGTCTTTTAACTTTTAGGTAATTGTCGTGCAGGTTACACAGACATGAGTATAGTAAAACTAGCATCATGTACAATTTCAGAAAAACAGAAATATTTCCAAACATGCCCACGGCATGACATAGATGGAGTATTCCAGGACTGTTTTTTACTAATTGATGTCTACAATAACACGTTCTCCTTCATTTATGGAGAAGATGCTGAGGATTTGCCATTTTCTCAGCCAAGTAAGTAGATCATGAGTGAGACTGTCACTGGCAGAGATACTTTTGCACTTGTCTCTGGCTATTTCCCCCTCGTTCTCAACCTTGCGACCATCAGCACAAAGCTTAAGACAGCTGGGTGGGAATGGAGGTGCAGGCAGAGGTCATGCTTATGGACTTGTGGGTCCACCTACAACCTTGACCTTGTGAAAGCCCTGAAGACAACATCCACAAGTCACTAAATACTGCAGAACTAGAGCACACAGTTATCCCTCTCCCATCAACCATTCAAAACATGGCATTACCATATATTTCATGTCCTCCATCAAGTTCACTTAAAAAGACTGGTTATGTATACAGAGGACCAAAATTGCTTGACATTTTCTCAGATTTAGAATAATCTCAATTACCTGTTAAGACACTTTACACTGTTTTCAAATATATTGAGGCAGCTACATCAAGATAGCAGGAAAAGGAAAACACCAAGGCATTCTGCAAAAATCAATTCATAGGTGATTACCAAACATATACTATCAAGATACATATACATATATATCCACTTTCCCAAATATTGGACTCTAGGAAATAAATATAAAAATAACTACTTTTGAATCCTTGCTGAAATATAATACAAATGAACTAATACAAAGGATTTCTAAAATTAACATCATTGCATGGCAATAAATCTATTGCTAATGAAACATGCATCAAGAATCAATACTTCTTCAATAAGAAGTTCCCCAAATACTCTGTTATATCCAGGATTTTGTGTGCACTGATTTTTAGAAATGCTTTTAATTGTAAAAAGCATATTATAAAATAGTGAAACACTCTAGTGAAATATTAGCAGCTATTTATACTTTTATGTATACCCTTCAAATCATAGAGATCATTATCTAGGCATCATTTTGTGATTCTACTGTGAACACAGACACATTAATTTTGTTCTTTTGTGGGATGGGAACTACAAGTCTGAAGAAAGAAAAAAATCAAATAGACTAAACATAAAAGGGAAAATTGATCATCGAGAAAGATGTAGCACTGTAAAAACATAAGATTTTATACCAACAAAAATACACTTGCAAGGAAAATACTTTGAATCCCTTGGACAGGCTAAAGGAGGCTTCTCTAGGATACATGAAATATTGACGCATTTTTTAAAATGTTCTGGAAAAACCTATTTCCCATGAAATATACAAAATTTACCCCAGGGTAGATCTAGATTTTGTGGCACCTTTAAAAAAAAGAATACAAAATTACAGAAACAAAATTAAGTATGAAAGTGAATGTGTATTTATAATGAGAAAATAAATCACAGGCAATCGCAAAGTTTTAAAATCTGACAAGTATCACAAAATCTAGACAAACAGCAATAAATTTCTTTAAATCAAACCCCTGATATACCTCGACAAGACTTTATGCCTCCATTTTTTATTGCATACTCTCCCACGGCCTCCTCATATGCAAATGGTGCTATATCATTTTTCATAGAGAGAAGAGAAAAATCGCAGTCTTTCTTCTAGCACGGATCAATAAAATTTATTTCTTATTACTGATAGGTTGTAAAACTTCTTTGCAGTTTCATGACTTGTTTGTTGTACTGTCATGTAAGTTTTCGAGTTATTGTCACATTTGGGAAAACTTCTTGCTCAAGCTTCTCTCTTATGTGGACATACTCAATGTTTGTCATGCTGATAACTGCGAACCCCTCATTGTCAGGTATAGTTCTGACAGCAAGGAAGGTCCCATAAAATATAAAATGATTCTCTATTCCACTTTATTCCACATTGAAACATTTCTGTTCATCTTGATAAACTCCATAAAATTGTCAAGAGAAAAGTCACATTTAGTTCATGCTTACATTCTTTTAAGTATTCTGAAACACTTTGCAGGTAATCAAACTAATCACAATGAATGTGCTATCCCTAAAGAAATTGATAGTGAAATCTACTTTCCTCTCTGTTTCTCTTGAATGACCTGTTGAATCCATTGCTCATGTCTATTTAAAAATTAGTAAAATTATCTACTTCCATAAGAAAATCAACAGGTTAGTGACTTTTGACACTGAAAATTTTTTCTTAACCTTGTAAAATAGAAATCATAATATATTTTAATGAGAACACATGGTATAAAACTGAATAAAATGGAAAGCAGTATGGCAAGTTCGAACCTGTTCAAACCTAATTGTTGCAAAGTAAGGAGGAAGTTAACACATTTCTGACATTAAAATTAATCCAGTGAATATCACATATATTTTAAGATTATATCCCATTTGACTTTTTTATTTGTATAAATTTGTGGGGTACTATGTAACATGTACATTTGTTACATGCACAGATGGTGTAGTGGTAAAGTCAGGGCTTTTAGCTTATCCGTCGCCCAAAAAGCATACATTGTACCCCTTAAGTAATTTCTCATCTCCCACCCCCTACCCTTCCAAGTCTCCATTGTCCATCATTCCACACTTTGCTTCCATGTGTACATGTTATTTAGTTCCCTCTTATAAGTGAAAACATGCAGTATTTGTCTTTCCACGTACGACTTGTTTCACAAAAGATAATGGACTCCACTTCTATCCATGATGCTGCAAAAGACATGATTTCATTCTTCTTATGGCTGAATAGTATTCCATTGTGTATTATACTACATTTTCTTTATCCAATCATCCACTGATAGACACTTAGGTTGATTTCACATCTTTGCTTTGTTGTGAATAGTGTTGCAATAAACATACAAGTGCAAATATCTTTTGGGTAGATATCCGATAGATTACTGGACTGAATGGCAGTTTTATTTTTAGTTCTTTGAGAAATCTACATACTGTTTTCCATAAAGGTTGCACTAATTTACATTCCCACCAATAGTGTTTAAGTAATATTAAAATCAGCTTGGTACTGGCACAAAAACAGAGCCATTGACCAGTGGAACAGAACTGAGAACCCGGATATAAAACCATCCACATATAGCCGTGTAATCTTTGACAAACCAGACAAAAACATACACTGGGGAAAAGAATCCTTATTCAAT